>JAJLUF010000014.1:42442-76743 GCA_030569995.1 Lachancea cidri
ATGATACCAAATTCATCAAGAGGAACTGGGAAGACATTGACGCCTTGAGCTCTAGCAGCGGACAAAGAAGAAGAGAAAGAGTAAGCCTCTGCCAAGATGGTATCACCTTTGTCACAGAAAATTCTTAAAGTGGATTCCCAACTGTTGGTGTTACCGGTAGTGGCTAGCACATCCCAATCTGAGTACTGCATTGGGTGAATTAGAGAAGTGTGCTCCCTTACAAACGATAACAGCTCTGGTTGCCCTTGACTGAAACCGTACTGTAGCGCCCTTGAAAGAGGAATATCCTGCGTTTCTCCCGCCTTAGTTATCTCGTTTTTGCGAATCGTAACAGGCAATGTGTCATCTGCCTCGCCGGATGTTGGTTTTAGTACAAACATAAGCCTGGAATATATGTTCC
Source organism: Lachancea cidri (assembly GCA_030569995.1). NCBI lineage: Eukaryota > Fungi > Ascomycota > Saccharomycetes > Saccharomycetales > Saccharomycetaceae > Lachancea > Lachancea cidri. The sequence goes on from JAJLUF010000014.1 coordinate 42,843, forward strand.
ACCTCATCATAGGAAAGAAGTTCTTCCAAGTCTTTCTCGAAGTCCACTGATTTCAAATGGCGGCGAAGCCACGTTGTCCGTGAATCATAACTCATTGAGTTATAGTTCCTACAATAACCGGCGCCCCAGTGCAAGCCAGATAAGAAGTAAAAAATTGTCATCGAATGGAACATCATTCGTTACACAAAATCATAGCAAGGCGACTACTGAGTTACAACAGAATGATATTTTTGCTGATTCCAATGCTCTAATGTTTGAGGAAGATGATGACGATAACCATTTAGCAGATCAAAGGTCTTTGTTTGGACCCCATGACATTTATAAGCCGGTATCGATTTCTTCTCCAACTAAAATTCGCACTGGTAGAAAGTCTAGCTCAATCCAAGATGAATTAATAGGCTCACTGGAACAATACAAGAATAATTGGCTGATTTTACAACAACAGCAAGATTGAAATCCCTTCAAAGCATTTTCGTACTACCTAGTTGTACACCTCAACGTTCCTGAATTGTTCATGGGATATTTCCTAAGTTTTCCCAATTTTTTTTTGCATTATTTTTTTTAAGTTCTGATTTTTCATTTCTATCTAGCATTTAATGTTGTGGTTTATATCTATTTTTACTATAAATAAAATACAACATCATAAAGACTCCTTGATGCGTTGCCGACTAGCAGCAGCGAGGTTCTTCGGATTGCTTTCACATTTTTTCATTACATCTTAACAACATTTCGAATAATAAAAAGCGATTGAAATAAGCCCGAGTACTAGAAGTACGCGAACTTCGAGTAACAATTTTTGGTGACTATTTTGTGACGATCCCGCAAGTCTATCTTCATAATTTACCAAATTTGTTTTATTGATATGCACTCGAGTTCTATTTGATGCCAAAGGAGGTATAGCCTTGTTCTTCTCCATAGCCAGATGCAAGATATGATCGGGGAAATCAGCAGACTCTTCTGAATTATTGCTGCCTTCAAAAGCATTATCAGCTTCATCCAACTCGTCTAATACAATGTTTTGAACGCTTCCAAAAAAGTCAGTCACCAAGACGCTCGTAGGGTCTCTCTCATACAAATCAGTGCTTACACCAACATGGGAGTGAACCTTATCGAAGGTGTAGTAGTCGAATAAATCCTGTAAAGTTAGCGTGGAGTTCTTTTCAATTTTCTCCATAAACTCCAATGTGTAATATGTGAACCTATCTATCACGGCGACTCCAATCTCAACATCTGAGTGATGTGAGTACGAACTCTCATCAAGCCTACTTGAACCAACTGCTAAGACATTTGGGGAGTAGAACTTTGAGTACATTGTGTTAGCCTGGCAGGTGTCAATCATGAAAAATATCTCATTGTAGCGCTTCTTCTCAAACATTTGAGCGAATGCATCGGCTATGTCATACGATGATATTTCTTCAGCATCTTGGAACTTTAAGAAATCTTCACCGCCATGACCTGTCATGTAAATAAAAATATTGGAATTTTCGTCTGTGAGTAGTCTTTTAGACTTAGGTTGATCATCACTCCATCTGTCAGTGAGAAGACGGATAAAGTTTTCAACCGTTACTTCGTAGCCTTTGTAGTCCACCTCCACGGATTCACCGTACAAATCAATTGCCCTGTCGGCATTGTTGAATACACTTCCTGGGAAAAGATTTCTAGAGTTACATGCAACGTCATCGCTAAGCATTAAAATAATTTGAGAATCAGGGATGCCCAGCCTCTTAACTGTTCTATACATGCTCAAAACATTTGCCATGTGTCTGTAATTGAACCAGAACCGAGAAGTACAGACCAATACTGCCCAGTTGTTAGTGTGACCAGCATTTGCTAGTGCAGTGCCAACTTGAAGGGCAATCAATAAGGTAGGTATCAACCAGCAATGCTTCATCGGGCTTTTGGATATCTCCACTTGATGACGAAAGAGCCCGTGTTCCTGTAGCTTGGAAAAAAAATATTTTCTTAGCGTTTTCGAAGATCGCGACATGAAGCATTATTTGGAATTTATTTAAATATTATGTATCTGTAGAACTAATCTTCTTGAATCTCTTCTAGTAAAAGAGAACTGTTTTTCAATCCAGCATCATTGATAGATTCACTGAGCTTTTCAATCAAGTTTTCCCTGTTGTGGTCGCTGAGTGTAAAATATGTATCGCTGAAACCTTCTACTTCAGTTTTGATAACTTCGTAAATCGTGCGGACAGTGTCATTCAACACATTAAACCTCCTTACAAGCCGCCTACCATCACCAGTCCTTATTTGGATCCTTGTTGTGATTCCAGGCTGATTAGCAGGCTCTGAATGTTCGAGAGGTTGTATAGTTTTGAAAAGAGCGATATATGGGTTTTCAACGGTAGTTTCCTCAGTGTCTTCAGAACCTGGTTCGATTCCAGAAGGTTCATCCTCCTGGTGTCCATTTGTCTTTCCTAATGACTTTTCGATAGCCAACTCCATTTGCTGCTCTTCCGAGAGTGTTGTGGGATCCAATGCAGGCGTTGGCTCTCTTACTGCAGGATTTGTACTTGTAGGGTCAAGCGAGAACTTCGCTAAAAATTCATTGATGTCGTCGATAAATGCCGTCACAGAAGGAACTTCGCGACTCCATTGTTTGACACGTTCACCGGTCATAGGATCTAGAATTGCAATGTGCGGTAAGTCATCCTTGCTGTGTAGACCATAAAACTGTAGATATGGTAAAGCGTTCTGAGAGTCATACTGATACTGAATGAACACAAAATGTTTCTTAACCAACTTCTTGACGTCATTATTAGACCATAGATCACGGTTTAAAGCTTGACACTGAAAAATATCAACAGCTTGAATGTTGATTAGAATCCACTTCTTCTTATCTCTTGCGCGGACCTTTGCCCCTTCAAGATCCACTTTAGCCATCATGTCAAAAGGCGGGCGGAAAAGCATCTCTAATTTCTGTTCCTTGGTCATCGCCTTGGGTCTCTGGACCAACTTTGTATACTCTTTTACGTTTCCATCATCATCTAGTTCTATTACGTTTTCTTCAACGTACTCAAACTGTTCTTTGTATTGTTCTTCATCCGAAAATTCTGAATCATCATCATCGTCGTTAATCTGCTGATTAAAAACACCACGGGGCCTCGAGTCATCAAACATGTCACGTACGCTGCGTAGAGGCTGAAAACTTCCACCAATGCCTCCATATGTACCAGGGAATATATGCGTATCGACTAAAGTTTCATGCCTAGCCTCGTCAGGAGGTCGATAGTCATCTTGCTGTTGCTCATACAGTTCATTTTGTAGGTTTCCAGCTAATTCTGCATCGGAATTAACAACTGTCTTATTCAATTGAGCGTTGCCTCCATGTTCAAAGAACAACGAAATTGCAGTTTCCATGTCTCCACCTGCCATATCGATAAAATGCTTAGCCAAATCACTACTTTCGGCACTCGTGATGGCCATGAATGTGTCAACCTCTTCTTGTGACATCTTTACTAAATATCCTGCTCCGAATTGTATCTAACGCAGTTATGCACAGTGGCAAATCCACTTCAAGTTATCATATGTAATTCTTGAATCCTCTATCAGGATTAGATTATACCCAATCGCCACACACGAAAATCAAACTATCAATGCAGCTGTACACAATACTGACAAGCTACCTATTACTTTTGATCCCTTTAGAGATTTTACCTTTGGTACCTGTGCCCCGTTTCCGCTGCTTCATTTGACCTGCTATGGCTTTCTTCTCCTTTTCGTCTGTCACACGGCCGTCATCACTGCTTTTATCATCTTCATCTTCAAATCGCGTGTGTTTCCCCTCAAAGTTCACTCTACTGATAGCTGGCCCCGTTTGTCTGCCGTCAAGGGCATTTTTAATGATCTTTTTAGCTCGCTCTTGCTCGTCTTTTTTGAGCTGCTCTGCCTTAGAGTCCTTCTTGTCAACCATCTTGGCTGCATTCATGTATTTTTTGACCCTTTCTAGCTCAGACATTATAGGTGACATGTCCTTTACGCCTAGGACTTTCATATGTGCAAACAGGAGTGACGCCAGCACGTAGGCGTATTTATTCGACAAGTCCAATTTATCTTTGTCGTCCTTCAGGAGCAGGAGCTGTTCATCTAGTGGTTGGGATGTAATTTTTCCTAGTTCTCCTTCTAAGTTCTTTATCTGGGCGTCCAAATGCGCTATGTATGGTTTGATCTTGTCGATATCCTCCATTTTCTAAGCTGATCCTACTGGCTCCAATGAAGGTACCTCATCTCAAGCTGGAAATTTTTTTCATGTTAATAGTATTATCTTATTTCTATTACAGAAGGGTCACAGAAGACGAAGTTCGAACGGCGACGTGAAGTGATCATCGTTTGATTCAGTTATATTTGGCTTTGTTTGCCAGGTTACAGGTCTGCGCAATTCCCCACAATGGTCGAAGAGATACTGGCCAATGAGTCTCAAGATTTAGCGCGCCTGGCTCTTCTGCTCAAAAAACAATCTGGGAGATTGCAAAAGGAGGATTGGTTGAAGATTCACGAGCTGAAACAGAGGCTGAGAGTCACTCTGGATTCAATCGAATGTGTGCTGGAACACAGAAGGCCCAACATGCAGATAGCGAGCGTTCTTAACGACGCAGACCTCAAACCGTCGAGTAAAAACGAGTCATCGAGGGAGGCCCAGCGGCCCTTCAAGATCTTCAAGAGATCCCATTTCTATAGCGCACAGTCTCCGTATCCGCACATGCGAGACAAGAGCGGATCCTTCAGATTGGCCCCTCCTTTACCGACTAGAGATGAGGTCTTGGCGAAGCGAACGGTCCATGGCGGCGGACGGGAACGCTCTCAAGAAACTACAAACTTCTTGCTACAGAATCTGGCGTTGCTTGAAAACCTCCAGAACTTGAAGCGACTTGGAGAAACTGAGAACTAAATCCCATCAAGACTTTTGCCAAGAACACACTTGTCACAAAAAGGAATTGTTCTACCATCAAAAGGTACTGAAATGAAGCGAAAAGTCTCCTTTTACACACCCTACAGTTGCCAGAGTACTAAACTAGTCTCAAGAATTACGATAACCAGCATATTTAGTACATGTTTGTTCTTTACATACTAACGGCTCAACATCTGCTATTCCCCTTTAGGAAATAGGATTACTAGATATCGAAGAATATTTCCTAATTGGGACACGATGCCCTCGGATCGAAACCACGTGACATTGAAATTCAGAGTATCACCCTCGGTCAAGATAACTCTTCAAACCATTATGATTATATCCTCTTTCTCTAACTATCAGAACGGCAAGTCTATCAATAGTAATCCAAAAGTAATGAGAACAGGCGACAGAAGAGGTATTTGGCAAAAACACAGAGGTAAGCTGATCTTTTCATCTGCAATAGTCGCAACATTATTCACTACTGGGGCTGTGACACTGTTTTTAATCAAGAAATGGTTGTACAGGCAACAATTAAAGATCACAGAGCAACATTTCGTCAAGGAGCAGATCAAACGTCGGTTCACACAAACTCAGCAGGATGCGCTCTATACAATCTATGAGCTTGTTCCCGTTTTATCGTTAGTGTTAGCCAAAGATCTGGATGTGGATGAGATTGTCGCGTTGTTAAAGGGTAAAAAACTCTCACAAAAGATTTCTCGTGGAACACTCACCGCAGGGGAAGAAGGTGACGATGGGCTTTCATCTGGAATGAGTACCAGTATGACCGAGCCCGTAGTTGCTCCAGATGAGAGCGCGAGTGGAACGAACGTGGGGAAAAACAAAGCTGATCTTTGGAATGACTTGAAACTCAAGAGCTTGACCAAGTTGCTTACGGTGGTATATAGTGTTTCATCACTTCTTTTGTTGACCAGGCTACAGTTAAATATACTTGCCAGGAGAGAGTACTTGGAGACAGCTATAAAAGTTGCCGTAGAGAAGGAAGCGGCTAACAAATCGTCTGTCGGCTCCTGGATATCGAGTTTTTGGCAACAACAGGGCCCCGTGGTGGACAAAGAACCCACAGACGAGAAATTTGATGACATTGATCGACAATCAAAGAAGACAAGCTACATCAATGAACAGGCTTTCTTGTCGCTCTCATGGTGGATATTGAACCGCGGCTGGCTGCAGTTTAAATCTTTAGCTGAGAAATACGTCACTTCCGAATTTGGCCACTTAAGTCCAAGAGATACCTTGACTTTAGAGGAATTTGGAGAAAAGGTGTCTCGTGTTTTTCACGGCATAAACCAGGAACTGCTGGCTCAAAACGAAACGCAGCATCAGCCGTTGCCTGAAATTCTGTTACCTGAGACAAATCTGGAGCAGTTTGTGCTCCAGCAGACGCTAGATCCCGATGCCCTCAAGCTATTGTACGAGGACAACACCATTCTCAGACAGCTGGTAAATGAAACCAGCAAATGCGTGCAATCTACCGCTTCTTTGATTGTCTTAGAGAGCTTGGTTAACGACGCATATCAATTTTTTATGACCCAAATTGAAGAAAAAGTCACAAAGAAGAGCAAAAAACAACCAAACCCGGACTCTCTAGTGGATGCTAAGTTTCAAGTTGCATTATTTTCAATCAGTTGCAAGGATTGCTGTGATGAAATGTTGAAGAGTGGTGTTGTTTCGATGAATAATTTATTTTTGCAAAGGTTAGATTCTATTCCCGAGCTGGATGACTTAAGTGCTAGTGTTTACAGTAATTTTGGGTTCTAAAATGCATTAGATACTCTAAATATTAAGGTGTATTGGTTATACTATTTACAAATGTATTAGCTTTGCGTGAATCGTGATTTGCCTCCCCATCGTTCATAAGTATAATATTTGGTGAATCTGTTTTTTCTGACAAAATCTAGGGAAAGAGAGTGCAATTTCAGAAGGTAATGGAATAAGTATCAATTAAAAGCTTCAGCCTGTAGTACAGTCAAAGAAGCAACTAGTTATTTAGAATAATGGTTAAAAATAAGAATCAGAACGTTGTGTTAGTCTCTGTCGAAGGTGAGAGGTTCACAGTCGAAAGGAAAATTGCAGAGCGGTCTCTGCTACTGAAGAATTATCTTAATGATATGCATGGTAGCGAGTTACAAGGTGTCAATAGTGACTCTGAAGATGAAGATGAAGATGATGATGAGGAAATAGTGATGCCAGTACCCAATGTGAGATCCTCTGTCCTCCAAAAAATCATAGAATGGGCCGAACACCACAAGGATTCAAACTTTCCCGATGAAGACGACGACGATTCAAGAAAATCGGCTCCAGTTGATTCCTGGGACCGTGAGTTCCTGAAAGTGGACCAGGAAATGTTATATGAAATCATGCTAGCGGCCAATTACTTGAATATCAAGCCACTACTGGATGCGGGCTGCAAAGTTGTTGCTGAGATGATCCGTGGTAGAACCCCAGAAGAGATCAGAAGAACCTTCAACATCGTGAATGACTTCACACCTGAAGAGGAGGCAGCAATCAGACGTGAAAACGAATGGGCTGAAGATCGTTGAAATGTTTGTGCGGCGCTCCTTGACACACAAGTCTCAGAGAGCAAGCTTATGTCTATATTTTGAATTCATACTCATTGCAATTTAAGTAGTTTCGAGCCTTCTGGTATTAGGTCAATAGTTCACATTTACTTATGGCCGAGAGAGCATTCATTCATCTTTGAAGACTCTGCGCGTGTTAAATGATTTAAAGACTGTGAGATGAATTACCTTTCTCGGAACTGTTTAATAAATAGATACATCCCTGGCCCTTTTTTTTTTTACCTGCAAAAGCCAAGGTTAAAGGCAGGAACTATCGCTTCTGAGGCAGACCCCGCAGTCAAGATCCTTAATATAGTCAACAAAACAAGCTTTGTGAGCGAGTTGGATATTTCGAGAACTGAATTAGACTTTTTGTGGTCTCCCCCAGTGTTTGAAACTCAAAGAGCCTCAACTGTTGGGATATGAATGGAAAATCCAAGAAGAGTAAGCTCAGATCATTCAGTGAAGCATCAAAACTTCATTTCCTGCTTGGAAAAAAGAAGCCCTTAAATGACCAGAAAAAGAGGAAGATCTCACTTCCTCTTGAAAATTCTGGAAGACATGCAGTTGCCAGAAGAAGCATACGAGGAAGGTCTTCATCTAACCTCACGTTAGAGAAGGACACCCAAAGCCCTTCTATTAGTTTACCGGAAATTGTGTCTATAAAGATGAGTCGACAGCAGAGCCCGTTAACTCGAAATAAGACCTCAAGAAACTCCAAAATAGCATCTAGTTCGAGCATTGGCGGAAATTTAACTAACGACCAAATTGAATCAAGGTCAGAAGATCAAGAGAACACGGGAGCTAGTGAAGAGAAAAGCATTCATGAACCGAACGGTCTGGCTGCGAAATTGAGCAATAAAATGCCCATGATAAATGGCTCAAAGAGCACGAATATATCTGGAAATATTGCTAACGAATTGAAGAGCACCACAGAAACACGTGAAGACGAAAACAAAGAAAACAGCGGAATATTCACTTCCCTGGTCTCAGCAGCACACAATGTGGCCAGTCATTTAATCCGAAAAACTAGCCAGAAAGATTCAATCGAGGAGCCAAGCCAAAATGAACAGCAAGATGACACCGTCATGTACAAGCCTCTAAGTGCGGAACACAACCCATCTTTTCTTCAACATCTGGATTTCTTACTTTCGGCAGGTCCAATTCCTGCTCCTGAGTTGCTTTCTCCAAAAAGCAGTTCTTTATCAGAGCAAACAAATCATCTAAGTTTAGATCCGAAATCATCCGCCTTCCCATCAGCAACTCCTAGCATAATCATAAATTCAGGGGAAAGCGAAAATGGAGGGCTATCACCCCAGGAGACCGAGAATATGTCTTTGGCTGATAAAGTTAAATTTCAACCTCTTAAGGGAGATTCTCATATTACAACTTTTGGAAAGGGAAATCTAACACTCGACGCCTTAGGCATGAAAAGTGAAGCTGAACAACCTCTAGAACAAGGATCACCAAAAAGTACACCTCTTGACCAATTCGATTTTCATGTTCTTAATCGTAAGAGAGGCAAAACAATTTCAGCTAGTGAGATGAAAAGCGATGCCCAGAGGCAATCTAGCTCTAGCGATACAAATCTATCTCTGTCACCTGTGCGAACAGAACCGACTAGAGATAAGCAAATAAACGGTGTTGATAGTTTAAGCCCGAAAGCTAAACTGCAAGACGGCTCAAGATATGCCCATTCTGACGAAGCAGGAGAGGCAAGATCAAGAAAAAGATCAGATACTAAAAAGTTTATATCGCGGAGATCTTTCTCGCCAACTAATGTTGCTTTAAAAATCATACCTAGTACAGGCCTTAGAAATTCGTTTCAAAGAATAAGATCCTACAGTACAGGTGATGACATATACGTTGATACTGGAAGTATCTCCTCCGATGATGAAGGTGGATCACTTTCATATCGTGACGAGAATAAGCCCAATCATGTAAAATTGCGTAATGTTTCCTACGCTCCTGAAAAGAAAAACAATGAATTTCATACCATTTTCAAAGATGCCGGAATCTCATCAAATGAAAAACTACTGTCAGATTTCAGTTGTGCTTTATCCAGGGATATACTACTTCAAGGTCGCATGTTCATTTCTGAAAAAAATATATGCTTTAATTCTAGCATTTTGGGTTGGATAACTACCGTAGTAATCCCGTTCAGAGAGATTGTTCAGATTGAGAAGAAATCGACAGCTGGTATTTTCCCTAACGGGATTGTTTTCCAGACTCTTCATACAAAGTACATTTTTGCCTCTTTTCTGTCTCGAGATTCAACTTTTGACTACATTACCAGTATATGGAACCAAATAATTCTCGGAGTTGATTCTCAACGGCTTCATGATGACTTGTCGGATACCACTGAATCGCCCGATGATAACAATGCTGACCATGGGAGCGAAGTGGATACAAGACGTAAAGTAATATCACGTGGCTATTCAAGCGATGACTACACAGATGATGAGGAGAGCTCCAATTCAGACATGACAACTAGTGATAACTTTGAGACCAACAGTATCACTGATGACGATTACTCAAGAAGCAACAGTTCAGTGCATAGAGGTAGCTCACCATCAACCATCAGTACAATTGGTCCCTCCAAACATCCCCCAACGACCGCCAACTTTTTGAAAGATAACACCGACAGACTAATAACGGAGACTGTATTCGATGCACCCCTTGGAAAAGTTGTTAACATTTTATATGGTAATAATGTTTCTCTTCTACGTGAAATTTTGGAGGTTCAAAAGAATTTCGACATATCTGAAATACCTACAATCATAGCCTCTAAGGAGAGAAAATATTCATACAGTAAACCAATTTCTGGAACTATAGGTCCAAGCAAGACTCAATGTCAAATTACTGAGACTTTAGAACATTTTGATTTGGAAGCATATGTTAAAGCAGTTCAAATTTCGAAAACTCCAGATGTTCCGTATGGAAGCTCATTCTACGTGAAAACTTCGTTTTTTCTCTCTTGGGCCCCTAAGGATTGCACCAAGTTGACAGTTCTAGCTTCGGTAGAATGGACTGGTAAGAGTTGGGTAAAAGGAACAGTTGAGAAATACTCCTTTGATGGTATTGCCAGTTCCATGGAAATTTTGATTGATGAAGTGAACAAATTTCTGCATAATTCAGCGAAAAGGACTCGAGAAGACTCAGAAAAATCGATAACAGACAAAGGAGAATCTTTAAATCTTCCCTCCGTAGGCCCTACTGAACACACACCTACTGAACCAGACTACCAAAAGGAAGACGGTGACGTAATCATTGATGAATCCATGGTTATACCTGCGCCTTTAGGAACAACTTTCCAAGTCTTGTTTGGGGATGATTCATCGTATTTTCACCGAATTTTGGAAAAACAAGGAAATTATGATTTATCTGACATTCCCAAGTTCAACGACAATAAAAGAGAGTACCAATATACCAAGCCATTGAGCGGACCTGTTGGACCGAAAAAGACGAGATGTCTCATTGAAGAAAATGTTGAGTACGCTGATTTCAACTCCTACATTGTGGTAAGACAGATAACGAAAACACCTGATGTTCCTTCAGGCTCTTCGTTCTCTATCCACACCAAATTCTATTTATCTTGGGGACCAAATAATTCAACTAAATTTTTGATAGTAACGAACGTAATGTGGACTGCAAAGAGTTGGATTAAAAGCGCAGTTGAAAAAGGTTCTATTGATGGTCAAAAGTCTTCCATTGGAGTTTTAGAGAGCGAGTTAAAGGATATTGTTGCGAACGCTGGATCAAGCAAAAAGAAGCGTGGTAAGAAGAAATTGAAGATAAAAGTTAAAAAACCGAGAGGCTCAAAGAAAAGAACTACTGATAGAATGGCTCCCGCTTCTGGGAACCAAAGTTTTATTGGAGGAGTTACAACTATATTAACCTCGATAGGGGAAATTGTTCCCCAAAGTATTATATTAATAACCCTGGGAATATTCCTAGCAGTCATTTTTTTCAAACTATTCACCCGGAGTGCGCAACCGTCATTCGAGTTGATTAAACCAGGACAGATTATCATAAATGGGAATGCATACAATTATGCACCAAGCCTGGGAACTTTATACGATGTTTACGAACAAGAAATCAGGACTGGTACGAAAGGGAAAAGCAACGGTAATGTTGTTACAAATGCAGAAAGTGGTATCTGGGATTGGATTCAAGATCGAGGCGATATCTTGCAGAAAAATTCTTTATCAGAACCCTCAAAAGCACGCCTTTCAGTTCACGGAAAACAGGATCTGGAGGAAACAATTAGAATTGCCGAGTTACAGTTAAATGAGTTAAAATCTCAGCTCAGTAACTCCTAAGTTATATATTTAAGGCCTTCATATTTGCATAATCAAATTTTATTCACTCTTTTATATATATAATGAGAATCGCTAAAAGATGAGACGTTTTTACGACTTGAGCGGCTAAGCTGGTGTGTATAAAAACATGAGTTTGATATCCTAACTTCCCCTTTGACCTAGTTCATTCTTTAATTAATGAATATAGATTCAAAAGCTACAAGGAAGTTGCCTGAGATGACCACTAGGCAGGTGAGAGTAGCACAAAAGGAGGCTCAATTGATGAATTTACAAGGTGATCTTAAGATTCAGGAAGAAGCATTTCTGAAGTTAAGCGCTGAAAACAACATGTTCGTAATAAAGCAAAGAAACTTGGCAAACACAACCGCTGTATACTAACTAACATATTCGATAAGAAATCTAAAACCGGACATTATCAGGAAGCAGCATATATCTCATTTGAAATTATATAATGAGCTTAGAGATACAGGATTGAGACTAGCGCAACTGATTGCTGAAGAGAAGCAATGTAAGCTCAAAGAAGTGTTTGATGAGATGGGTTACGAAATGTCAGATAAATGAGAAATTGTTTTAGTAACGACGGAAATTGGGAGATCTACAACAAGTATCATGTGTATATATATCACAACACACGAAGTTTATGCTAGCCAAAATCTCATGTTTCGAAGAGGCTTTTGGAGCAGATTACAGTCAGTTGGTTAAGAGTTGAAAATTTTGCGGCACAGTGCCATATTTGATACGTTCATATTAGTATTATGCTAAGATCAAGAAGCATTTACTTGCTGATTATTCTTGTATGGTCGTCTTTTGTACCCTCTCTTTTAATTCACGCAAATGAAGGGAGTGGTATCGACTTTCAAAAGAATTCAACTAGCCGAGACCTCAAGGTACGGCATCGACCATCTACACAAGTTGGCTCTGGGACTTTCAGTAAGGAGGTGCATATAGCAAGACCCACCGTTTTTAAGAAAAAAAAATCGCAGGACGAACCCACCACAAGGAGCGATCCAACGGGGAAGGTTCCTTCAATTGTACTGAGAAAAAAGAATTCTTCACTAACGCCATCTAATTCAGAGAGGCTAGCAAGGAGGACGCTAAAAAGTATGGAGAGCCTGATGCTCGAACCTCCTCAGGGATCTGCCGTATCTGTGAACTATAACGCAAGAGATTTGGATGAGCTAAAATTGTCACATATATTACTCGCAACAGATGTAGAGGGTGGACTCCATGCTTTAAAAAGGCAAACGGGTGAAATTTTATGGTCGATAAGTGGTGCAAACTTCCCACCATTGATTAGTGTCACAGAACCTATGAACTCGACCAACGAAACTTTGATTGTCGAGCCTTATGGAGATGGCAACATTTATTACTTTAACCTTTTCCAAGGTCTTCAAAGACTGCCGATATCTATTAAGCAACTCGTAAACGCATCACCATTGAATTTAAAAACAAATATTGCGGTCGATGATTCCGGTACAACGATCGAAGATGAAAAAATTTATACTGGTGCAAGAAAGACGGCTGTATACACCATTGATATTCTAACCGGGCAAATTATATCTGCATTTGGTCCTGGCACGGAGAACAAGATTTCAAAAAAGAAAAATTTTAACTGCACTGATTCTTTCAATGACAAGATATGCGAGAATCTCATGGTCATAGGGAAGACCGCGTATGAACTTGGAATCCATTCTAATGAAGGCACACTTTACAACGTTACCTACGGTGCATGGCAGCATAACTCCCTCGATAACAACTTGGCTATCAAGAATCTGAATTCTCATGATGGAATGTTCATTGCACCATTTCGTGATAACTCCCTCTTGGCCATCGATACAGACTTCCAGATGGCTAAGTGGATTTCATCTCAATTTCCTGGTGCAATCAACAATATATTTGATATATTTCTGGATACCAAGACTAATGAGAAAATAATACTTCCACATCCTTTAAAACTGAAAGATGCAACTCTAGAGAATAACAAGGTTTATTTGGATCAAACATCAGATAAATGTTGGTTTGCAATGTCTAGTGAGTACTATCCATCTTTGGTGGATTCGGCGGTTCCTTCAAAGTACAGTCTGTACGAAGAATGGAGGATGCCTCATTTACTTAATGAAGAGGAATTATTTGAAACCGCTATAATTGGTGTTCACGAGCTACAAAGCTTAGAATATGAGCAAGTCCTCAACTATGACAATGATTACAGCTTCCACTCATTACCTGATAACCCCAAACTCTTAATTGATGGCGCAGCACATGATGATGAACGCGAAAGGTACGGTTTAATAATGAAAAAGGAACCTTCAAAAGCTTTAGAAAGGTATATGTCACCTGAAGATCTTTTCGCGTACCGTTTAAGGGTTCAGGAGGAGATTGCAAGAGACATTATCAGCCAAAATCACAATTCTGTTACATATCTGCTTGCCAGGTTCATATACCGCATAGTGGAAGGTGGATTGATGTTAGTATTTTCATTCTTTGTGCTTGTGGCGTTATCAAAGTTCAAAATCATCCCACCTCTCTATGTCTTATTAGAGAAGACCGGAGTTACTCCAAAGCAAGAATTGAAAACAGCACAGATTGAAATCACAGAAGAAATCAATACCAAAGTTTCATCTGGCAACCTTCCTGTCGCTACAGAAAAGCATGTTGCGATTCAGGAACCTAACCTGTCTGATGATGAAGCACACAAGGAAGAATCAACGTCTGAAAAAAAGAGACGTAAGAGAGGCTCAAGAGGTGGTAAAAAAAACAAGAGAAAATCAGTAGGACAATCAAAGAAAGATTTTGTCGATTTAAAGGAATTTGAATTTGAGAATGATCTGAAACATTTAACCGTTTCGGACAAGGTCTTGGGATATGGATCATCTGGAACAGTCGTTTTCCAAGGTAGCTTTCAAGAAAGACCTGTTGCTGTGAAGAGGATGCTGATAGACTTCTTTGATATTGCATCCAGGGAAATTCAATTATTGACAGAGAGCGATCATCATCCAAACGTGATAAGATACTACTGTTCTGAGGTTACGGAAAAATTCCTGTACATTGCTTTGGAGCTTTGCACATCCACTTTGGAAGATTTGATTGACCTGAAGAATGATTCAGAAAAGTTCCAGGAGCTGCGAAGAAGTCTAGATCCTATAAACGTTATCTACCAAACCGCCTTGGGAGTAGCGCACTTGCACTCAATGAAAATCATTCATAGAGACTTGAAGCCTCAAAACATTCTGATCGCACCATCTCTAAATTATGCACATAGTCTTTCTCACAAGCCCCTGCCGGTTAGGGTATTGATTTCAGATTTCGGACTATGCAAAAAACTAGAGGCTGGTCAGTCTTCATTCCGCACAAATGCCAATAACGCATCCGGGACTACTGGCTGGAGAGCTCCAGAGCTTTTAAATGACAATGCTTCTTTAGCTACTGGGGATGGTATCGAATCTGAAACCACTGAAGCTAGTTGGAAAACCAACGAGTCACCAATATTTATCGATCCTTTGTGCAAGAAACGTCTCACGAGAGCCATCGATATATTCTCTCTGGGTTGCATTTTCTACTATGTTCTTTCCAAAGGAAAGCATCCATTCGGGGAAAGATTTGTAAGAGAAGGCAATGTCATAAAGGGTGAGTATTCGCTCAATGATTTTGGAAACTCCTTGCAAGATAGATGTACCGTTATGGAAGCCAAAAACTTGATATCTCAGATGATCTCACACGATCCCCTCAAAAGACCTTCTGCATCGCAGGTTTTAAAACATCCACTTTTTTGGCCAATTCCAAAGAAGTTGGAGTTTTTACTCAAAGTGAGTGACCGTTTCGAGGTCGAAAAACGCGATCCCCCAAGCAAACTGCTTTTGAAGCTGGAAGAGGCGTCGATTAGTGTCATTCCCAACAGAGACTGGACAGTGAAGTTTGATGGGGTCTTTATGGATAATCTAGGGAAATATCGGAAATACAATGGTTCAAGACTAATGGATTTATTGAGAGCTTTGAGAAATAAGTACCATCACTTCATGGACCTCCCAGAAGAGCTATCCGAAGTAATGGGACCGGTCCCAAATGGCTTCTATTTATATTTTATTAGGAGATTCCCCAACCTGTTGCTTGAAATTTATCTAGTAGTGGGTGAAAGTCTAAGGGACGATCAAATACTGGGTGTTTTCTATTGAGTAGTCACTTTTTCTAATGGGCTACGTTTTGCATTAACTTAATTTCAACATGTATCATATTAATAACGATAATACTCATGCATTAGGTGTGTAGAGCAAATTATATAGTTTAAGATCCATGATAAGAGTCATCTTCTAAAGAATCGTTTATGCTTTCCTCACTTTGAGGCAGGGCGAAGCTGACCGTGCGATGATCTTTTTCCACATCAGAGGACCGCTCTGAATAGTGTTCTTCGCTATTTGCTCTTGTCCTCTTTCGCGTTCTTGCTCTCTGAGTCATTTCTGAAGATGTTACATCCGCTAATATCGACGATGAGGCGCTTTGCTCACGTGTTTGCTGTCCATCAGGGGAGCGAATCTTTTCGCCCTCATCACAGTTTATTCCTTCCATGTCAGTTGAATTATTTTCAGCTTCAGTGTTTTGCCCTTGTGTTATACCTAAGATCGAAGAAAATTGCTGATCGCTGTCGTCAGACTCATTTTTTGTTCTATTCGCCGCTGCTTCTTCGGTATGATATATTTCTTCCTTCAAAACTCCCAAGAACTTCTTCAAAGAATTCCGGCTTGCAGTGTCAATATCATCGTTATCCATTATGTCATCAATAATTTCACGGACTTCTTTCATTTTGTTCAAGTCATTGTCTGTAGTGAAGGAAAATCGACCTAAATTGATCAGAATCATTTTCTTAACATCTTTCCTTTCAAACCTGTTGTATAGTTTGAGCACATTAAGAAGAAAGTCTAGCTGAGCATCAGCATTTTTAATTTCTTGCCCACCTTGATGTACCAGCTTGGTTGGATCAGTCCAGTCAATCAATTGCTGAAATATAGCACTTGGTTTTAGCATTGAATCGATGGGCATATCTTCATCTTCATTAGTTTGTAGGTCATTCCAAAGCATCGATAGCCTTAAGAGAACATCTGCAGCAATACGAGACATCCTACTTTGATGTTGAATGTGAGAAAATGAATAAACCGGCAAGCAGAAGGCGAACGCTTGAACAAGCGCTTCATTTCGTGAATTTGCAGGAGAAAAATAAGATAAAACCAGAGTTTCAAAGAGATCATCATCAACAAATACGTCTCCTAAGAATAGCTTGCACAAGCCTTCAGCTGCAATAGCTTGACAAGATGGTACTTCATAATTTTTCAAAATTTTGTAGAAGATCTTGTGCAAAGAAATAGAGTCAACTTTTCCTTCGCCATCTACCACCTTTGTACCATGGACTGAAAAAATATCCACAATGACTTGCAAAGCCATATATTTCAAAGCCGCGTCTCCCTTAGAGACACACATACCAAGGATATACATGCTCTCTGTTGCAAGTTGAACATCTAATAAACAGCAAAGTCCCAAATTACGAACTCCCAGTTCCCTAATTTCCGGTTGAGTATTACGCACTGCTGGTGTAATCAATGTGTCAATCAATGAACTAATCATAATGTTTTGCTCCAGAGGATTTTTAACAAGTTCTAACATATAACGGGACATAGTTAAACACACCATAAGTGTTTGTGGACTTGCTTCTCTTTCCGGTAAAATTACCCCAGTAGATTTCTCAGACGTCGTATTTCCATTAACCAAGTTCTCTACAGCCGAGTGAAAAGAGTCAATAGCATCATCGTCATAGTCTTGATTTACATCTTCACATTGTAGTTTATTTTTAGCTTCTTCTTCTTCCTGCCTTTCTATGTCGTCGTCTCTAATATCAGTGATAATTTCTACTGTCATTGCAATGAAATCTCTCTCGTTTATCGATAGAACTTCTAGTACCTTCAGACTCATCTGTACCGTAGCCTCTTCAAGCTTGAAGTTCGCTAGCGTATTCCGAATAACATTCAACATGGCGCGCCTACCAATTTCATCGCTGAAATCGTATTTATAGGCCACAGATAAGAGCTGCTCAATGACGAAATCTAAGCATTTCTGATCCTGCATAGTGCCACCTTCAACAAATCGCATATCAATATATTTCTTAATTATGCTCGAAAATGTGGCTGCCTCTGGAAAATTGGCATCAATTACTTCACTCAAGCCACGTTGAAAACAATGCAAATAAAATGATTTTACGAGAAATGCAGCTTCAACAGTGAGTTCACCCCAAATTTCTTCCGGAAATTTGACTTTTGTAATGATATCAGGTCTTTCACTGAAGACTGCTTCTATGGCGTCGGAACAGCAAGCGCTTTTTTCCACATTTAATTTAGATAATAACTGAATAATATCTCCATCCAGCAAATTCAGTAGATCAAAAGACAAAAGTTTAGCACACGCGTTTCTGACTGCTTCTTCTCTATCTTGTAACCCCCATTCCAAGATTTTATCCAAAGTGTTATAATCAAGCGCGGTAAATATTTCTTGTCCCATAGACTTTAGAATACGAGAGTAAATCAGCCTTCTATTCACAGGATTTACGTCGCGAGCACGTTCAAGGATAAAATCTCTGGTTAACTTTGTGTTCACCAAATTTAGCATCGCAGCTCTTCGTACTTCCGCGCTAGGATCATTTTGGATAGCTACTTGTAGCTTTTTCGTGGCGTCATCAATGTTTTCTGTCAGGTTTTCTTCATCTTGAAATTTTGTTAAGCAGAATATTGCTTGTATCCTTATAGAGGCTTCCTTGTCGTATACTCGTTTTTGCAAAGACCACATCATCAAATTATAAAGCTCTTCATCTATTTCACCAATATTGTCCATGATCACAGCAAGTAGCTGAGTCACCCTATACCTGACGTTTTTATCACGAGATTCTATGCCCCGCAATATATGTCTGACGAACTGATCGATAAAACGCGTTAGGACTGCCTCATGATTCATGTAGTCTTCGTCCGCCACTTTCCGAGTAGATAAGTCGTGTTCGCAGCTTGCAACAAAAGCTGCAACTAGCCTTACAATTCTATCACCTGCCACTTCTTTTCGCTTCAACGGCAGGATTAGAGTTACCATTTTATTGAACCAGTAATTGAAAACTTCCTCGTATCCCTGGGATATCGCTTTCGCTTGTATTGTTTTGAGCACCGCAACATGCCTTCTATGTCCCGCGTAAGTGGATTGTGCCTTCTGGAAGACGTCTGCAATTGCCCTAAAAATTTTGGTATTTATCGAGTTATTCTCAGAGCTGTCGACTGGAACGTCATCTAGAGCTTCTGACATGCTCACACACCACTTGAGGAGTTTCAAAGATGAATCTATTATGCAGTTGAGTAATTGTAATGAGGAAGGAAATGTAAACATCCCGTAAATGGAGACATCAATTAATATCACGTGCCAGCAAGAATAGGTTGATATTGTTCTTATGGAATATCAGCATATAAAATGGACGGATAACATCCTTTAAGAAGTATATAAACGTTCCAACTAAATTCTTAAGTTTTTAGAATGCTTCTTTTTTTTGAGAGGGCTTGCGTGCAGGTCTAAGTATTATATGGCCCAGTATAATTACGCTGGAGTACCATTGCAGAAAAGTAGAAAGCTACTCAAAATATACGGAAGTGACTTCTGATTATCAAGAGGAGAACCTGATTGTAACGCTCTCCATCACGAATTTTTTTAAAAGCAGAATGCGTGCGATTGATAGAACTAATACTCAAAAAGATAATTGCAAGTTGGTAAGGGCTTTCGTGATATGATGAGAAACCAATGTAATAGTCACCTCTTGATTGCCTTCTAATCAAACGATGAGTCAATGCTTTTACTTAAAGGTGTTAAAGTAGGAACCTTCTTCACGTGATCTCTTATTCCATTTCAGGTGTTTTTTCTTTTTGAAAATTTTTTCGATATTTTTGGTTAAGCTCATCTCATCTCGTTAATCAGTTGGTTGGGCTAGTAACATAATATACAATGACACAGAACTCCAGCAGTCGTATAATCCATCGAACTAGGTTTGTTGACTACAATACTGGGAATATCACTGCTTTGGCATTCTCACATCCTTCCAATTTAGAGAAACGTACGCCCACTGACCTGAGGCTCGCAGTAGGAAGATCCAATGGTGACATTGAAATCTGGAATCCTAGAAGCAGTTGGTTTCAGGAACTTATAATATGCGGCGGGAAAGATCGTACTATTGAGGGATTAGTGTGGTGTGCTATATCAGGAGAACCTCTGAGACTATTCTCGATCGGTGGTTCGACCGTCGTCACAGAATGGAACTTGCAAACGGGTCTGCCGCTAAAAAACTACGACTGCAATTCCGGTGTAATTTGGTCGATGGCCCTCAATGCTTCTCAAGATAAGTTGGCAGTAGGTTGCGACAATGGATCTGTGGTTATCATTAATATTTCTGGAGGTCGCGGAGTTATGGAACATGACACCATCTTACAAAGACAAGATTCCCGGGTATTGACATTGACATGGAATGAGAATAAGTTTGTTATTGGTGGTTGTGCCGACGGGAGAATAAGAGTGTGGTCTGCAAACGACGTCGATGGAGCGAAGGGTAGATTACTGCATACTATGAAAGTGGATAAGTCGAAAAAAGAATCTACATTGGTTTGGTCTGTGATATATTTGCCTAAATTAAACCAGATCGTTTCAGGGGACTCTACAGGATCTATCAAGTTCTGGGATTTCCATTTCTCCACTTTAATACAATCTTTCAAGATCCATGATGCCGATGTTTTATGCTTATCTACAGATGCTACTAATTCTAGAGTTTTTAGTGCAGGGGTTGACCGTAAAATTTTTCAATTATCTTTGACACCTGGCTCAAGTGGGAAAAGCAAAAAGTGGGTTGTTTCATCTAATAGGTTATTGCATGCAAACGATGTGAGAACGTTGGGTTCTTATCAATCAAAAGGCGCAGACTTCCTGGCTTCCGGTGGGGTTGAAAAGACCTTGGTCATCAGTTCGTTAACTTCATTTGCTGATGGAAGTTACAAAAAATTTCCTTCTGTCGTTCCTTTTCATAAAAACGTTCTAATTAATAAGGAGCAGCGTCTATGCGTAATGTGGCAGCAGTCCACTGTTAAAATTTGGGCCATCGGAGATGAGTTTGATAGTGAGAGGAATTACAGCTTGGTTTGCAAATTGTCTTTAAAGGATGAACAAAACATTTCAACTTGTGCAATGTCGCCAGATGGCCAAGTTTTAATTGTTGGTAGGCCGACCTCTACCAAATTATTTCACTTACAACCGGTAGGATCGAAGCTAAAGGTAGTTAAACTAGATAACGAGTTTTTGTTGAACACAGGATGCAAGCAAGCTAAATTTATTGACAACTCCAAGGTCATCATGGTTTCCTCCTCCGATGATGTGCTAACTATGGACCTCGAAGATGAAGAAAATGACGAAAAGGCTCAAGAGATCACTCTTCCTGACATTCAAGACTCTAATACCAGCATGAAACTATCCTATATCAACACAGTAAACCATTTGGAGATAGGAGGTTCCTACGCCGTCGTTACACGTATATGCGGTGCTGCTGATTTAATAAACCTTAAAGACTTTTCGGTAAAACCTCTGGTCCGGTTAATGAATTTCGTTACCGCCATTAGTTTCACTAATAGAGCAACAGTTGTTTTGGTGACTGCAGACAACAAGATTTTAGAATTCGAATTGGAAAACAACGGCGAAGAAGGAGAAGAGGGCTCTTCTATGATAAGCTCTTGGTGTAGAAAAAACAAGGATTACCTACCTAAGGACTTCGAAAATCTGAAAAACAAATGTTTAGGCATTTTCCCTGATGGTTTGGAGAAAGATAAAGTATGGTTCTGGGGATCCACTTGGCTCGCAAATTTTGATATGTCTCAGGATCTACCTATTAACACTAGGAAAAAACCTAAAAAACACAACCGCGATGGAAATACAATAAATGATCGGAGTAGTTACATTGATGGCGCCGATGAAGAAGAAGAAGAAGATGATGAGGTTGAATTTACTGATGAAATGTTAATCAAAAATCGCTATAATAAACTCAACGAAGAGTCAAGAATAAAGAAAAACGAAAAAGCATTTTTCTTCACGGAAAAGTATAGACCTATTTTTTTTGCGGATGTGATCTCCGATAGTGAGTTAATAGTCGTTGAGAGACCAACGACCTTGGCTGCCAGTGAACTAGGCGCTTACAATTTGCCCAAGATAAGATTTTGAAAATTAAGTAGTCGAAACTATATAAGTTATTTTGAAGTGTATATTTTACCAATGATGCATATTTACAGCTCCGTGCCTTTCTTTTCAACAACCAACCTCTCTGCAAACTTCACTCCTACGAATGCTACGATGGAACTTACAGCAAACACTTTGTCGAACCAAATTTCTATAATAACATTTGGAACCGTGAATCTTTCCCCCAGTAGTTGGTTTAGTTTTTCGGATACTTCAAAGGGCAAGTTTGAACGAATCATTAAGATTGTTGCAAGAACATACACACCAGTTAGTTCTGAAATAACCAAATTTTTGATAATTGAGGGCTGTCGCTGATTGTTAAACTTATCGACTCTGGATATTGGGAGGCTACTTTTGTAGTCATCTGATTTTATAGCCGAAAATGCGAATATCTGTAGACGTAAGGGACATAACGTTAAAAGATATGATATAGTAGTTTTGACTGTAGAAAAAGAGCAGACAAAAAGAGATATTGACAAGATCAGGGATATCTGCTTTGTAAGAGAATCCAATTCTTGCTGGTAGTTGAAATGAAATAGAAAAAAGTCCAAAAGATTTGCTAGAGTGACAGCCAAAGGATCTTGAGAGGAACTTTCATCATCTGACAAAGTACCAAAATGCTCATACTTATAATCGTTTGGATAATTTACAGCATGCACAATGATAGCAGGGATTTTTCTGAAAAATGTTGACAGCAGCTTGTAGAGGCAGTAAATTAAAAACCCTACGTGAAACACCTTTTTGAGGGAGCGCAGCCCTTTTGGATCCTTGATCCTCTTTTCGAGCTTTCCTAGCTCTAATTGATGGCGGCCAATTTTTTCAACCAGCTGCTCTCGTAAGATCGAGTGTGAGCCCCCAGATTCTTTATCCAACTTCTCTAAAATCTTTATATTCTCATCAATATTTATCTGACAGTCTCTTACCTTCTGTGTGATAATTGCATCGTTTACTAATAGTAAAGAAACGCTGTTATTAACATTAGATGTTGCAACATCTTGCCTATTCCAGAAGTAGAAGAACACATAGTAAGGCGTCGACACTGAAGCAACAGCTGACAGGACTGCCATTATACTTACTCCCACAATGGATAATTTTGTAAGCAAATTAGATGAGTAGTAAAATGGTCCCCAGTTGATATAATTTAGTGCGGTTGTCCAAAATATGATCATAGCGCTAGTGATGAGAGTGAGGTGATCTAAAGGGAACTTATCATTGAAGAACTTGCTCAGAAGAGATAACAAAATTAGAAAAGGCTGTAGGAGAATTAAGTTCAGTGACAGACCGATGGATATTATAGACCAAACAGATTTAATTATTAGGGTATCATTCTCATTGACGTTGTCGTCTGCAGTCTTTATTTGCCAAAGGATAACTTCGATGGAGACAACGCAAAGGCCAAACGTTGTAGAGAATAATGCGCGAATCAAATTTGTGACCTTTTTCGATGACACTGCGTACTCGTTGTAAAATTTGTAGAGGAATCCGTTTGCATTAGTCTTTGATAATGTCAATGGCGCGAGGGGACGTTGCGTAGAGGAAAAGTCGAGATCGAAAAGGGATTGTAACCTGAACCAAAGCACTTGGTGAGATCTCTCATAAACAACTGAGAATGTCACACCAAGAAGCAGCAGCAATATGATGTTCTCTGTAATCATCTCGTGCTTAATCTCGTATGTACGGAAATGAAATTCAGTTCAATTATCACGTACGCTTTTCACGAAAAACTATTTAATTCAAATAGTTGTAGAAGCTAGCAATACCCAGAGGCATATTGAAAGCTCAGGCGGTCAGAAATGGGCGTAGAGAAGAACTCCCGAATAATAGGCAGTGCAGAGGCCCTCCCGAGAGATACCAGTCTTTCTTGTCCTATATGTAAGGATACTTTTCGGGGATTAAAAAATCTGAATAAGCACTTAGACATCACACATGGTTTTATGGAACACGAACATGGCTTGAAGTCTGATGAAATCCAACGCACATCCACAGTGATTAATGTCTCAGGGGATACGAGTACCTCTCATAGAAGGAACAAACACGCAAAAGCTCCGTTTCCCTTGACTAGAGCTCATTGGAAAAAATTCGAACCAGGAGCTAGCAGGTGCAAGCAATGCAAAAGGAAACTGACTAAGGTAACGGGGTTCATTAATTGTCGAAGGTGTGGTGATCTTTATTGTGATACGGATTGCAAATTTGCGGCGAAATTGAATAGTCAAGCTGAATATGACGCCTCGAATGGCGAATGGTGTAGATGTTGTGGTAGCTGTTTCATAAATAAACCTGGCTATAATGATTACGGTTTTTGCAAAGACAAAACTGAACTTTTTGCTTCAATACGGACTTCCAATAGCCAAGATCACCAATTACAAGAATTACAGTTGGAAAACAGATTTATCCGACTAATAAATGGTATTGTCACCATTCACCGGAAGTACGAAAATAGTATTCTGTCCACAATACGCATTTCGAATGAAGTCTCTCAACTGGAAAAGACAATTGTCCCATGGAAGAATGATGAAACAGCTAGATTCTGTTTCTTATGTTCAAAATCATTTAGTGTGATATCAAGAAAGCATCACTGTAGACTCTGTGGATTGATTGTTTGCGATGACGATTCGACAGGGTGTTCAAATGAGATTCCTCTAAAAACTTTGATAAATGCTGCATCTGATCTTCCTTTGAAACATTTGGGACCGGATGTTGACTCTATTGGGACTCAGATCAGGTTATGCTCAAAGTGCATTCAGTCTGTCTTTAGAAAACGTAAATTCAAAAAAGAGATGGGATTGCCATTGCCACCTTTACTCAAACAGTATGAAAGCCTCTACAATACATCTAAGGTGATTCTGTCTGTCTTGCCAACTTTTGAAGTTGCGCTTCAGAAGGTTCAGAATGCACAAGAAAACCCAAGTGAGAAGGACATTCTTCATCTAGCCAGGCTGCGAAGAAAGCTTTTAGAAGCTTTTGCCATTTATGATAGGATCACCAAACTAATAATTCAACTAAATGTGACGAATGTCGCCGAGGCAAAAATACAACAATCTATTAAGATGGTATCATCTACTTTTATTCAAGATAAAATGCTGCCACTTAAATCAATACCGGAGGTCATGGGGCCAGATATCACTTCACGAAATTCTACGCCTGATAGCAAAACTTCAAGTGACATTTTGTTCAATAAGTTGACTATTGCAGAGGTCAAGCAATACAGAACACAGCTGATGGTATTGAAAGAACAGATGTTTTTAGTGCAAGAAATGACTGACAGTGCAACCAAACAACGCAAATTCGATGAGGCATTTACTTTGAATGAGAACTTAACTGAAATTAAAGCACAAGTTGATGACTTGACAGCTAAGTTAGGTGACCAAGGATTTAATTAGAGTCTTCCTCGTCTAGTTCACTAGTCTAGAGGGCCAAAATAACGATATATCATAGTAGACGTGAAAATTTTTGCATAGTGTATTGATTATATCGAATTAGCATTTCGACGAAAACTCCCATCGCACTGATAATTAAGGGTAATCGCTATCGTTATGGATGTATGTGCTTTAAACTATCTGGAGTTCTCATAGGAAAAATACTAACATCAAGAAATTTCTTAACAGAATGCAAGAAGGTTAGAATTATATGATTTAAATTGCAAAGCTTGGAATGGGGAAGATGTTTACGCTGGGAAAGGAAAGAAGTTAGATTCGAGCATTAAGAAGAATACTGGATTCATCAAAAAGTTGAAACAGGGGATAACTAAAGAATCGAAAGATTCACTGTTGAAGGATCTTGCCGATATTTCGCTTGAAAAGTATCTTTCCGAACTTGTAGTGACCGCTAATGAAGGGCTTTTTAAGGTTCCCGGAAAGAACGACGACATCATTGCAGCTGTTGAAGTAATTAGCGCTTTACACCAGCGCTTCAACCAAAGATTTACTCCGGCCTTGATGGAGCTGTTTTTGCATAATTTCACGAGTCCAACAACCGATTTGGAATCTGAAAAGGAAGAGATGACAAGAATAACCAGAGTTAGATGTCAGGTTCGTATATTCACCGAACTTTACCTGGTTGGTGTATTCAGTTCATTAGAATACTGTACTAAGGAAAATCTTCCTCTGTTCTTTACCAGAAAATTGTCCAGGAAAGAACCCATTCTTTTCACTATTCTAAAAGAAGTTTTGAACTATAAATTCAAAACAGGTATAACAACCGTCGTTGCTACTAATTTTGCTAAAAGATATCCTCAGTTACTATCTGATGATGACGTGTCTATTGATAGCTTGATCACTGATGATAACTTAAAAAAACTATTGCAGTCCTTGATGAAGATATTTACCGATGCTGTAGTAGCACAGACAATCGAACTAAACAAGAGGCTGATAAAACTCAAACGGGAACACCAAAAGGCGCAAATTCGAACGGGAAGGAGCAGTGATGAATATCTTGAGGAACACGATTTATTACTCCCCCTTTTTCAGAGATTCGAAACTGCTACTGTCGTGCTATCGGAATCATTCAAACTAGAAATGCCTAAACTCGAGAAATCACTGGATGAAGATGCTCAATCACCTTCGTCATCCTCGATTATTACCAACCAAGTCAAAGTGATTTCTGATAGGCTATGGGAAAATGAAGAAACAAGAAAATTCTACGAGGTACTTCCTGACGTGAATGATATTAGCACAAGTGTAAATGACTTCACTGAAGAAGCACGGTTGGAAAATCTCAGCAAATTCTTCACGGCGCTTGAAGTTGCTGATTCAAAAGAAATGATCGATGATTTGTCAATCAAATTTTGGTCGGAAGAATTGGACAACAAAGCTACAAGAAAAAGATTGCTAAGGTTTTTCATCGAGACGCAGGATTGGAGCAAACTTAGTATTTACGCGAGATTTATTGCAACGAATGCTGAAAATATGCCAGATATAAAAGAGGAACTGATACAGTACTTGGATAATGGCTTCAGGAATCAACTTCATTCGAACAAGATTAACGTCAAGAACATCATTTTTTTTAGTGAGATGGTCAAATTCATGCTGGTGCCTTCGTTTTTGATATTTCACAAAATTCGAACACTGATTTTGAATATTCACGTTCCTAATAACATCGAAATTTTGACTGTCTTATTCGAAAACTTCGGAAGATTTCTAATCAATAATGTAACTTATAAGGGTCAAATGGAAAAAATGGTTGAATTGATTCGAGAAAAGAAGAAGGAACACGAGCTTCCGATCAGCAATAAGTGCGCCCTGGACAATTTAGTGGTACTAATTTATCCACCATCGCTAAGCAAATTGAATGCAGAAACAAAGAAATATACTCCAGAACAACAATTTTATCGTATTTTGATTAGAAGAGAATTACACAATATCAAGGCGGAAAAAGCTATTCGTTTAGTCAGAAAAGCTCATTGGAATGACCAAGATGTGAGTGAAACACTATTTTCACTGTTTACCAAACCAGAAAAAGTGAGTTTCCAATCTCTTGAGACGCTCTCCAAAGTATTGAGTGGGATATACCCTTACTACAGAAATTTTGCAACGAAGGTTATTGATTGTGTTCTTGAGAAAATTGAACGCGGTTTAGAAGTTAACGAGTTCAGTATGAACATGAAAAGAATTGCAGATGTTAAATACTTGACACTCATTTTCAATAGGAACTTGATCCGATTTGAAGTCCTCCTTAACGTGATGTACCGTATCATCAAATTTGGCTATCCCAACGGTAAGCCGAATCCGTTTTTAATCAACGATTTTGATTTGCCGGATAACTATTTTCGTATTCAATTGATAAGCACAATTTTATTGAGCATGGAAAAGCTGACAACGAAGTTATCTAAAAAAATATTGCTCTTCATGAGATTCTTTGAGTATTACATTTTAACGAAAGATCAGCCGCTGCCTAAAGAAACAAATTTCAAGGTAAGTGATGTTTTTAACAAATATGCACCTGCCGCCAACTTTGAGCGGTGTTATGATATCATAGAAAGTGCTAGGAAATTGACTGAAATGCTAGAGGATATGGGACTGGCAGGCTCGGCTAATTCGCTTGGGTACACCGAAGATGATGAAGAAGAAGAAAATGATTTCCCTGATGATTTAGCCGAGGAAGAAGACGGTGGATCATCAGATGAAAGAGAATCAGGAGACGAAGGCCCAAGCGAGGACTCAGCAGATGACGACGATGATGATGATGACGACAATGTGAATGAAGAAGATGAAGAGAGCTCTACTGGTGATGACACTGATGACGAAGAAACCGATGATGAGGAAGATGATTACATGAATGCAGATATAGACTTCGAAAAGAGAAGAATGCAAGAAGAGCATGAGGGGAGACTAAGAAGTGAAGAGGAACGAAAGGCGGAAGAGGAGTTGGAGCGCCAGTTTCAAAGTATAATACTCGAGTCCATGGAAAGTCGTAAAAATCAAAAAATAACAGCCTACAATATACCTATGGTTTCTTCTGGCTATAATCCTGAACAAGCCATGACCTCGTCCGCTGACCATCATCCAAATTCTATACCTGCTGAAAAGCCTCAGCGAGTTGCATTTACGTTTTTAAGCAAATCAGGAAAGAAAACACAAGCACGGACCTTGGCATTACCAAGAAATGTCAAGTTTGTGTCTGATGTGCTTGAAGAAGAGCAAAGATTGAAGACAGAGCGTGAAAAGATAAAAAAAATTGTGCTTAATCGAAAATTCGATTGATGCCTGCTTAGTGAAAGCGAGATAATGAATAGAATAAATAAATTACTCATAATACTTCCTTACTCAACTTTGACGACCACAACAGTTATGTCATCTTCTTTGCCACCAGAGTACTGCTTGCCCGTCATTTTCGTTATTTCTTGGGCAAATACGCTTGGAAAATCAGGATCTTTACTAAGCTTCACGACTTGGTCTACAAATGTCTGACAGGTACCTTGCAGATCATGATCATCGGCATGATCTTTGAGAAAGAGTTCCATATCTTCAATGCAAATATTATCGGTGACTCCATCAGTGGCAAGAACAACAACGTCATCCTTTTTCAACTTAAAAGAGTATTCGTCCGCGTCACTTGGCTTATTTTGAATATATGACCCCCCTCTTCTGGCAGCGTCTTTCAACATGTCATCAGGTATAATAGCTAGCTGATAAGGGGCATTGAATCCCACTGTCTGAAACTTGGTTTGGAATATAAGTTTTGTTTCTCTGAATACTCCGCACCAAGAGTCTCCAAGGTTGGCAACATCAAGGCTCCCATTTGGCGAAAAGTGGGCAACAATGGCTGTCGTGCCCCCAACCTTGACGATATTTTCTTTCTTAATCTTTGTATATCCAAATTCTATTAGCTGTTTCGGTGTGAATACCTTACTCTTGTCCAAACCAGAGTTTAGTACAAAATCTCTCATGGAAGTACACATCTCGCGGCTGATAGCACTTGAATCATAACCGTGCTCGGCCCAGCCGCCCACGCCATCAGCAACTCCTGCATAAAGGTCAGTAGAGGTTCTCATTGCCAAGAAGTAGTTATCCTCACCAGTTGGCGAATCATTTTTGATATTTGCATAAATGCTATCACTGCGATCTTTAGCTTGATATGCAACGGCTGCTTTATAGTTGAATGGAACGGCACTTGGTCCCTGAGTAGAAGATGATCCAAATCCTGCTGACGAACCAGAGAAGAAATTTCTATTGTGTCCGTGTGTGTACTTGTACAGATCTAGCGTAGTTAGTAGGTACCCTACCAAAATTGTTACTATTCCAAACCAAAACATACTTCTAGCAACTCTTGGCGACCTTAAGCCCAACCCTCCTAATGACATGAACATCCTAACAGCCTTTGAAGTAGATGTTATCTTCACGATCTGTTCACGTATTCGGTGATGGTTTCACTTTCGTAATTTGTCCAATTACAATTGAATGTTTTTCGGAATATCTAGACGAAAATTTTTTGAAAAATAACTACTCCTGGTTTAATCAATAGAAGTGAGAAACTATTATAGTGAAAATGTCTACTCTTAACGTTTTGAGATATTCAGCATTGGCATTGGGTGTGTTAGTGGGTGTGAATACCGATTTTTCACTGAAGTCCGAGGCCGCTAAGAAGAGTGAAGAACATGAGTACGCAGCCAAGTTGAAATTGATCGAGCAAGCTAAAGAACAGTACGCTAAATTGCATGCCAAAAAGGAGGTGGCATCCAAAGGCTCCGTTGGGAAAATTGATTTAGAAGATCCTAACTTGGACTACGCTGCCGTCATTCTGAATGCGGTGGACTCTTTGAAGCAATGAATTCCGGAAAGTCGAGATAATATATTCTTAGCAAGAACACATCTTATGAAACCTTACGAGACAAAGGAAAGCACCAAACGCCAGCTTATGACTGTAATATAAATAAGATAAATAAGCGGGAATACCGATAGTGTTTTTTTTTTTACAGTGCTTATAATGTGCGCTATGTACAAGTATTTCTATGTAGTCACTGTCTATTGCCTACGTACCCTGTGAAAGACTCTTCCAGCAGTTAGACCGTATTTTTCTCTTACGTTAGCGACATTCGAATCCCACTCGCTTCTCCATACATGAGCTCCAATAGGATCAAGATGCTGCTCCTTAACAAATTGTCTTATGTCAAAGTTGTCCCTATCGAACAACAATTCGTTAACATGGGGGTGCTTTTGTCTGAAGACCCAGACAGAAAATCTCTGTTTTCCAGAGTTCTTTTCAGGGACTGGAGGAAGATATTGGGCAATAACTTGGTCGTCCGTAAATTTGCGAGGCTCTATGATATTGTCGTTGTATGTAATCTTCAAATCGACGAGACCATAATTGAGCGACGTTTTAAAAGAGTCAGAGGCAAGATCAGGCTCATCAGGGTTCACGATTAGGACGGTGTAGAGCTGGTTTTTTGGTTCGACATCCTCGTACTCCTGAACTTTGATTACAGGGGGAAATGACGTTGCGTTGGAGGAAAGAATTTCACCCGGCTCAATCCATTTGTTCAATCCTGTAGAGAATGGAAAACGTATGTTCACATTTGCACGTGGCGCCAAGGTGGGTAGAGTATCTGGAATAACTGCTAGTGTTTCGAGCCTTTGCATCAACAGCATCTGCTCGTAAGATTCCCAATGCTCGCGCCCCAAGTGTCTGTAAATAGGCAATTCATAGTCGATTAGCCTGGTGTTATTTTCTCGTTTATCACTGAATTGAAAGTTGTACAATACCTCCGGGTTGTTAATTTCTGCTTCAACTGCCAATTGAAAACGCTTTTTAGGATCCTGTTCCTGCGAGAGATCTGCATACTTAGCAGCAGCCCGCGATTGCAAAAACTCATAACAAGTGCCAAAAACTTCGTCAATCTTCTCTGGTGACGAGTATTTGAGCCTATTAGATCTTCTTTTTAAGGACGGAGGGCCTTGACCTGGTGTACCTTCAAGTATGCATTTTTTGACTGCTTCAGAAGCGACAGAGAGCGATTTCGAGCGAGACGTGAAGTCTGACCAAACTTTAGCACCAGACCGCGCTGCTCCCGAGCAATGTAATGACCGGCGGAACATCAAATGCTGCATCTACCTACAGATTATATGCCTGATCGTTTTTATTAATTCGAATTACATATTCATAGTGAGAAAAGCTAGAAAATTTTTTAAGCTTGAATAATATTATCACGTGATCCCATATATGTCAGGGTGTTTTTGACCTATTTCAATTATAAGAATCAAACGATAATGAGAGTGACAGAAGACTGTTTACCGATGTGATTGGACGTCTATCGTGTTTTTGATATCTTTAAGTTAAACGGGAGGTTTTCTAACTAATTCTTTTTACGGTTGTAGGGAACTTTCTAGATCATGATAAAAGGTAACGAACTCATCATCTTTGTGATTCAAATATTACTTCGCACAAGAATGTCATGAACTATGGTGAGCAATGATACTTATTCAATTTGGGTCTTTGACGTAAAATAAAATAAAATCTTTCACGTAAAGGTAAAGGGTGTGGCTATTACTTTCAAGTTGTGCCATTTTCGTTGGGTATATGTTTTACTATGTCAAACGGTTGGATTCTGGGTATACAATAACTCCCTAGATATCCCTGGAGCACCTTTCAGTAGTTCAATGCATTCAATTTTTTTGGTTTGTCAAATTTTGTAATTGAATTAAATAGTGCTTCCTACTTAATACTGGCGTAGGGAACAAATTATCAGTGAAGAGGATAAGAATGCAGGAAAACGAAAGAAAAGCCAGAGATTTCAAGATACGCTTAGTGGTAGCCTAGGATACCAAAGACCAAATTTATTCTTGAATTGATTAATCAGAATTTATCACTGTCGGTCCCCATGAGCTAATAGAATTGGGTGAATAGATTATTGACTTAGAACTCGTTTGAATGAGAATTGGTACTATCTTACAGTATCACCATATTGGCATGGAGAAACGATCAAATCAATCTTGTAGACATCTTGTTAAAGAATCAACAGAGTCAGAAAAAAAAAATTATTTCACTTAAGGTAATATTAAGAAAACGTCCAAATGTTGAATAATATTAATGGGAAGCTGAGTCTGAACCAAGTTTTAAACTTTTGCCCAACTGCAGTGAATAAACTGATTAGATACGCTTGAGGTTAAATTGCTTAAAAATCTTGCAAACATAATCTATCAACTTGTATTTCATTTGATGCATACTGCAGGTTGGCACATTGGGTAAATCCCTCGCGATTTGAAAGTAGCGTGCTAACACTCTCTTCTTAGATTCTCAGTATTGCCGCATTTGCTTGAAATTAGTACGCCGTCTCTTTGATCGGCACCACGTACGGCTTAAATTTCTTCACTTACTATCCAACCGAACTCAACTAAATAGCATATCTCGCATACTTCTTCCATTTGACCAAAAGCGAACCAGTCTATCTATTGGTTTTGGCCTTTCACTGAATCGTATTTTTCGTATTCCATCAAACTAGAACCGTCTGTTTGCTTAATAAGCATGTCTTCTACGAATCAAACTTTGCCCACCCACTTTCAACCTCTTCACTATTCGATTGAATTGAATGATCTTGATAATACGAACAACACATTCTCAGGATGTGTCAAGATAAACCTAAAATGTTTACAGCCTTCGAACGTGGTGACATTGAATGCAAGAGATATCTCGGTCTCGACAGTAGTAGCTGAGATAGATGGACGCAAAGAAGACCTCGCCTCGAAATCCTATGAT
Source organism: Lachancea cidri (assembly GCA_030569995.1). Lineage (NCBI taxonomy): Eukaryota > Fungi > Ascomycota > Saccharomycetes > Saccharomycetales > Saccharomycetaceae > Lachancea > Lachancea cidri. The sequence continues at coordinate 76,106 of JAJLUF010000014.1, forward strand.
CCAGAGAATGAAGTGCTCGAATTGACTTTTACCAAATATTTGGATCAGGACTTCACACTATACATCCAGTACACTGGTTGCATTCAGACAAACATGTGTGGATTCTACAGGTCTGATTTTAGCGACCCAGTAACTGGTCAGCCTCACTTCATGTTATCAACACAATTCGAAGCTACTGATGCAAGAAGAGCTTTTCCCTGTATGGATGAGCCTCTGCTGAAATCTACATTTCAGGTTAACATTGTCGCACCTCCAAATTTCACAGTTCTATCTAATATGCCACTCAAGTCGTCTAAAAAGCTTGATCACCAAGAACTAGTCATGCATAGGTTCCATACCACTCCTCCAATGTCTACATATCTTGTTGCATGGGCTGTTGGTGAATTGGAATACATTGAGGCCCATACTGAAAAAGAAATATACCCTTCAATAGAGGGCTATGCTCCCCAGAAAGGGCTTTCTCAGAAAACTATCAAACTGCCTATTAGAGTATACACAGCAAAGGGCAAGTCTCAACAAGGTAAATTTGCGCTTAGTGTTGCAGCAAAGGTAATTGACTACTTTTCTGATTTATTTGATATACCTTACCCTCTTCCAAAATTAGACCTTTTATGCGTGGAAGCATATTCACATAATGC
>JAJLUF010000015.1:0-76244 GCA_030569995.1 Lachancea cidri
AAACTGTTCACGGTTAGTAACCACGAAAGATTTGCCGTCCTGACACCAATGGATGAGCTCCTTGTTGGAACTATCATTGACCATCGACCACAGTTTGTTCACAAAAGCAGGCCGTGTTTTTGTCGTGGCTAGCTTACGCTTCGCTTGTGGTACTGGCTTCGGTTTGTTCTGTTCGATCAGTCGGTTGCGATATGGCATCAGTATAGAGTCTGAAAGAAGTGAGTCGTGTAGCGAACCCGCGCCTACGTTCGGGCTTCCTTGTGATTGATAAATTCCCACGGGTGTTGGTCGGCGAACAATATGGTTGTCCTGGGTAGCCAAGTTGGCATTCATCAGAAGTGGAGAGAATGGCGCCATTTCGTGTCCGTCTTGTATAGGTGGAGGCATCATCATTGTTGGGTCCAGGGACGGATTCACGATGTCCTCTATCACGGGTGCATTCTCATTGTGTCGCTCTAATATTGGCTGTGAAGACCCCATCACAGATTCGCTTGGATTTATTATATTCTCGATTTCGTCCTCATTGAGACTTGGCTCTAGTTGGTGTGTTTCGTTGTTTACTTGCATCCCTCTGCGCTTTTTTTTCCCACTTTTCGTTGCGTGAAATTATCTATTAACGAGAAATTCTTTACCTAGATATAATCCCCTATTTCCTAAATTTTTTATCTTCCTCAATATTTAGTCACTGGTCTGGCAATCTCAATCAATGCACCTCAAGGTTGTTTCTTTAATCTCTACCTCCGCGCAATGAGCGCAACATCTTTTGTTTTAGTTCTTTTCGCCACCGGTTGTTATTCGTGTTACATGATACATGTTGATGTCACGTGATTGTAATATTTCGGTAATGGAGAACTGCCCGCTACAAAGTTCTATAAGCTCTATATATTAAGAAGAACGGCTCTGGTCGCTAACATCTAGAGGATATATTCTTGCACGATAGGCGATGTTTCGAAGTCAGGTATCTTATGCTGCTTCACGTTGTATGCATACACTTAGACGGCCAAGCTTGGTTAGAAGGTTCGCTTGGCCTACTGCTCTAGTCAGCACGGGAATCTTAATTGGTGGGTCCATGGGTACTTACTTCGCGGTAGATGCCTTAAGAGAGTCATTGGTTCCTCTCAATTCAAAAACAGAACTATCTGATCTTGCGCCACCTGCATATATCGATGTTCGATTCCATCTGGATCGCTTCACACAAGAGTTGCGTAAGATTGTAGCGGAAGAAGACTTGAGCTGTACGCAGAAGGAGCTCGAGGAACATTCAATTAATAACTATACCCTGCATACGCCTAATCCTGATGAAAGGCCTTACATGATCGTGTACCCACAGAATACCGAACATGTATCTCAAATCATGCAATTGTGCCACACCTACGGGGTGCCGGTAATCCCCTTCAGCGGAGGTTCTTCGATTGAAGGACAGACAATAACTACCAGGCATCAAGGACTTCCGACGGGGACTTCCATAGAGCCCACCATTACTTTAATATTGGATTTTAATAAGCATATGAATAACGTCATTAGAGTCGACGCAAATGACCTCGACTGCATTGTTCAGCCTGGGGTAGTTGCAAAAGAACTCAATGAGATTGTTCTGGAGCCACTGGGGCTTTTGTTTGGACCAGATGGTGCCCCCAATTGTGAGATTGGTGGCCAGATAGGTACCAGTTGCTCGGGTACGAACGCGTACAGATACGGTACGATGAAGGAAAATGTCATAAGTGTTACAGCTGTTATGCCAGATGGCACGATAATAAAGACAAAAAATAGGCCGAAAAAATCTTCAAATGGTTATAATTTGACTGGCTTATTTGTTGGATCTGAAGGGACCCTTGGTGTGATAACCGAAGCGACCATCAAACTGCATGTTCGGCCCCAATTCGAAACGATATCGATTGTAAGTTTCAAAACTCTTCACGAAGCTACGAAACTTGTGCAGGATTTAACGAGAAAAGGAATCTTGGGAATTAACGCTATTGAGCTACTAGACGCGAATATGATGAAAGCCATTAACTTCAGTGGACAAACTACACGTAAGTGGGATGAAAACCCCACCTTGATCTTCAAGATTGGATCTCATAATAAAACAATTCTCAAGGAAACAATTAAAGATGTTGAGAATCTGTCTCATTTTTGCGGTTGCACGAATTTTAAATATGCTAAATCACCAAGGGAGCAAGAAGAATTATGGTCCGCCCGTAAGTCTATCTTTTGGAGCTCTATTGATTACGGACGCCATATGTTTGGTCAAGATGTCAAAATATGGTCCACAGATATCGCCGTACCCGTGTCCAAATTATCCAATGTCATCGATGAAACTTTAAAAGAGATCACAGACTCTGGACTATATGGTACGATTGTCGGCCATGTAGGCGATGGCAACTTTCACTGTCTAGTAATGTATAATGAAGCCAAGGAAAAAAAGGCGATGGAACTAGTTGATTCAATGACCTTGCGAGCATTGCGAAATGAGGGAACTTGCAGTGGTGAGCACGGAATTGGAACCTCAAAAAGGAAGTTTCTGGAAATGGAATTGGGCTCGAACACAATCGCTGTGATGAGAAAACTGAAGCTTGCACTAGACCCTAAACGGATTATGAATCCCGATAAAATTTTTAAAACAGACCCTTGCGACAGTCGCCCGTAATAAGCACTTGTGGGACCTTAGTTCACAGCATTGGTGCAACCTGGTCCTTTTTTTTATTCGGTAGGCATTGGTTGTAAGAAAGAGATCATCTTCGCCAGGCTTTTGGTCCTACGCTCATTTTCAGTTACATAGACATGAAGAAAAATCATTTCTTGATGAAGATACGTACTTCTAATATTATGAGGGGTGATAAGCGGGTATCTACATCTTAGAGCATGCGATCTCGCAATCTCTTTAATTCTATACTTCCACATTTCAGAATATCATTTTAAACCACCGCCGACGCGAATTGGTTTTTCATCACACACCAAAACAAAACAATCACACATCACAACAGATAACATGGACGATGACACATCCTCTACTTTACTCTTGGAACTTGCCTGGCCTCTCATTGATGTCAAATCCCAGGGCTTCATATATGCCAAGGACTTCCCGCTATTACTTTCTAAGATGGAAGAGCTCCTCAATAGAGGAAAACTAGTCCACGAACGAATACCGCTGGTATCGAAAACAGGGCAAGAAATAACGAAAAAGTTTGGAAATGATCAAGAGTTCTTCAAGGTATATAAAGATGACTTTAAAGAGCTTTTTGATGGGCTTATCGGTATAAGTTTCAAGGTCGCAGTCGATGCGTGTATTGATGATGGAACGTTAAACACGCTGAAAAGCATCTATTCAAGGCGACCAGACCCATCTGATCCAATAGGTACCCGTAACATGAATTCTCTTACGGGAGAAGTAGGGTCTTTTAACAAGCAGGAGAGCGACTTAGGCAGACATGTAGGGAGAAAGGAAAAGGATGACGACGCTGGAAATGATATATTCGACGACTTTGCGCGGTCGAGGGATCCCGTATATAGGAGTCCCACGAGTATACGACGGGCAACAAATATGCAAGCGAATGTTGCAAGCTTGAAGAAAGAGCTCGACTTCAAAGATGACATCATACGCGAGAAAGACCGCGAACTACTGAACTTAACCAAGAAATTAAGTGAATACAAGGACAAATATGGATTTCTTGAGAGGGAGTTTAATTTCTATAAAGATCATGCCGAAACAAGGAATCTGGAAGGTTGTCCCGACACGACAAAACACGATTTTATAATATCTGAGCTAAAAAGGAAAATTGACGAACAGACAGTGGTGATTTCACATATGCGCTCCCAATTCCCACCGAAATCGAATCTCTCGCTGGGTGAGACAACGCAAAACTTTATTGCCAAAAAAGTGCCGTTCTATCTAGGTTTCAAACTCTTCTTGGTACTGTTTTTGTTACTATTAAGCGGCAATATCATAACTGCATTTCTTAGATTTTTGATGTCCACTAGCAGCAGCAGATCGCCATCGGCGTCGTCACCTGTTGTTAGGCTCAGATGGTGGGAACAAAACTCGCTCCTAAGCAAACTCCATTGGTTTTTTACAGACGCATTCGATGAGTTCGGAGTCCAAGAACCATACAACGAGCGTATAGACGCCAGCTATGAAAAGCTTTTCGGAATTTAAATGTGAATAATAGCAATCAACGTGCAAATCGGAATGCAACTAGTATCAGGCAACATAGTTGTACATAGTATTACAAACCTAAAAGGAATACCCAGATAGCAAATACTTACGTTGTTCGTTGCTGCTCAACGGAATGATGTGCTAGTGTTGTTGAGATAGTTATACAAAGCGCAAAGCCGCACGGAGCACAGTGGGCAGGAGTTATTTTGCCATGTCTGCAGCCAAATTTAATAAAGTAGCACCATCTTATAATTTTTTTTGAATGCACATACAGAGGAACTTCAATACAGAAGTAGCAATGTCTTGGTTGCCGTTGGATTGCGCATTTGAAGTAGCTTGTTGATACTGCGGTTGTTGTTGTTGTCCGTAGTTGTGTGGAGCTTGTTGCTGCTGTTGGTAGTGCTGTTGTTGTTGTTGTTGGCCCTGGTGAACAGCTTGAGGTTTTGAAGGAGCATTGTGGGCATACGCCGCGTAGTCAGTATTGGCCCAAGAGCTTGGTACAGTCGCACTCTGTAGCTCTACGACGAGTACACCGGCATTTTTGGGATCGATGTAGTTGGATAAGTGTGCCTCTTTACAAAGCTCTTCTACCGCGGGCTTGATCTTGGCAATACCATTGGCCGAATGGATACCCTTTCCGACAATTACCTTGAGGACACTCTCATGGTTTGCAACGGCTGCAGCGAGTCTCCGCTGGAGTATCCATTGCGCTTCCTTGGTATAGAGACCATGCAAGTCAATCTCATCGCTCTGGCTGTCGGCGTTATTTTGCGTAAACACATATTCTGCGGCTTGTAGATTAAATTTTTCAGCAACTGCCAGCTCCTCTTTGGCCTGTTCACTCAGAGCGTGGGCTTTACCACCGTCACCGTTCTTGTAAGCTTGTTGTGACTGCTGTGAAAGCTGTTGACGTTTGTTGTAGGATTTCTCAGCCAAATCCCGCAAACGTTTATACTCCGGGTCTGTAGCGTGGTTGTAGTCACGTTCTTGGGAGAGCAATTGCCCTCTATGGGCGACACCAGCAGTACTCATTCGCAAGATAGGCAAATTTAGGACCGGCTGAACCAGTGATACTAGCTTTTTTTTTCATGGCTGCTCGAAAGAAGGAGCACGTGCCTCAAAGGAAATGCATATTAGTCACGTGATATGACCCTAGAATATATAATTTCAACATATTTCAGACAGGGTCCTGAGAAGAAAAAAAGAACAAATTTGACTTTTTCCTCTCAATCTACGCAGGAAATATAGCTGCGGAGAGAGGTGAAACACGCATTGTAACACGCATTGAAACACGTAGTTCTCGGAAAGATCGACAACCCGCACATTATGCATCGGGAATATTAAGGTTCCTCCACACAATAGCAGCTAGGCATACCCGATTGTGATCGCCGATGAGCTTGTCTAGCGCGTTAAATTTACCTAATGCGGTTGCATGTGAATTATGGGCGCATAGGCTCCAATCAGTGTGAAATTCATATTTCTGTTGGAATGCCTCCTCTTCTAGCACAAGATCCGATCCCTCATGTAGCTACTGGGACAGTTCGGGTGGGGCAGCTCGGCTGGGACTCGAAAATGTTAGTGCCGAAACGCATTTCCGAAAATTGCCGGGCCTCCGTTCCGGCCGCCTTTAAAGACGAGTATGTGCTTGCAAAATGTGTAAATCTTTCATTTATGATGATGAAACCGTGCATTCTATGAAAAATGAACTGTTGAAGCCAATGCACGTGCTACCGCTCATACAAAAACTTTCTTTTAAGCGCCTTCTGCCATCTCGTTCATTATTTTTCCCGTAGGGCGTTTTCTCCTCCGCAGTTGCCATACTAGTTGCGTATAGTGCCAAGCCGTATTGAAGCGCTTGGCACCATCATTCCACATTCTCGCAAACTCTCACTCGTTGTTCTGCCGTTCTTACTGCACAGGAAACCTTATTCCGCTCAAACAATTGGCCGTGAGCATATAAGCACATACGTTGTGCGTAAACCGTGGACGTTGTATGCGCTGTGACATTTTTAAGCTCGCAACGCCGCTTCGTGCGGGTTTTGGATGTAAGATTTATGCACGCTTGGGAGCTCCGATCCGACGATCATCACTTTAAGGAACCATGCGCTTATTAATGTTTGGCCGATCCAGGAACGGTAATGCTGCAAGATCGGAAACAGCGAGTTCAAAAAAAAAAAAAAAAGACGATTTAAGTGGATAACGCATGACAATGCATGTATTATACTCTAGACCGTCTGGTAGGTGTACTGTGTTCGTGCGTCAAATATGTATGATTTTAAGAGTATGTGGTGCGTCTAGGGGTGTTTTGATACTAGTAGTTTGTATGCTTGTGGGTCTAGGGCACGCAAGGCTGCGTACGATTGTGTCGGTCGCCCGATACGCAAGCATGTGTATTTTTTTATACCGAGCCTTGCGAGTATTGTGGGCAAATACTGTGTTTCCTTAAACCAATCAGCCACGTCATATATAGGTAGCTGTGTTGCAAGAGGAAATCAGGCGGTTGTAGTATATACGATCGCCCCAATCACAACAAAACATTTCAACCAAGCCACTGCAATTTCTCAGAGCTTATAACCTCTCCATTGTACGCACTTCAATCACAAACGCATCACGCCGCTCACTCACGCTTTTCTGACATAATACTGCCGACGCTGCATCTGATGAGCATTTTGCCCGGAACGGCCGATACTAAAGCGCAGAAACTTGTGTGGAGCTCAAACCACGACAAAGGCTTAATTGAATGTGTTTTACAATTGAAAGAGCTGTTACGGGACCCGCTTCGCTCATATCCACGAACCAAGTTTTGGAATGCTGTGTCGGGCAAGCTGCGCAGAAAACATGGCTTGAACTGCAACAGCAGACAGAGTCGCGACCGTTTTAACCTGTTGTTTTCCAAAGCGCTCGTCCATAAGGTAGACCAGCCTTTCAGTCATAGAGAGCCCACTGATTATGCCCTGGATGCACTGCTGAAGACCTGCACAGAAACTTTCTACTTCAGCAACGGCAAAAGTTTAGAGCTTGTCCAAAGAGATCCACCCAAAACCTTTGAGGGCTCACCGCCGTCTATTACTTGCCACGACGCCCAGCAGTTGTATGCGGAACTGCAAAAGGTCCGAGAATCCCTCAGCGACCTAAGTCGGCAGGTAGCTACAATCAAAGGCCAGGTGGAGCATTTACAAGATATACAAGATCTACAAGAACTAAAAGACTTGGAATCCACTCGAAACTGAAGCATACGCACGTTTACATTCTCACGCTAAAATAAAGTCATAAAATTACATACAAAACTCACTTTCTCGTATTTATAGGGTACTTCGTGCTACCCTGTTGACCGTTATAGTTTATACCTTAAGGCAAGAAGTTCCCGCATTCTGGGCAACGGTTACAATAGCCCCACCAGATCTTCAACAAACAAAGTCCCGCAAATCATATATAAGCCACATTCATCACATTCCGCACCTCAGACATAACTGTCAGTTTCCTGCCATCAGTTGACTCTAGTTCCTTTCAAGTTCCTTTCACGTCACCCAGACACCGTCTGTAAAAAATTCGTATACGGTCCACTTCTATTCTTAAGCCCTACGTCTAATAGAACGTATCTTACCCAGCACCAGCAGATCACGAAGTGAAAAAAAAAAAAAAAGTGATAAAAAAAAATTATTCTGGTCGGTTTAATCTTTCTCATTCAAAGAATCATTAGCAACAAATACTGTGTATCCAGCCATATATGAGTTCATATGAGTTCGATCGACAGTATCTGTTTTTCTGCGCTCGAATACAGATATATTAAGTGATGATAAGTGCATTTTGCATTTTACAGTGACTAGCTACGGCAATGTTGTCTACTACGTTAACCATCTTTCGGGGCTGATTATATACTCTTACAGAGCGCAGAATGTAGATTACAATCTTGGTAAAGTAGTTTGAGGGATAACCTCTAAACACCGCTACACATCTCACTTTTCGCACAGGTTACAGTGTTAGCAGTCAGAATGAAGACTGTATGTTAGTAGGCTGTTTTATTTATTTTGCACCCATACATTATTAGGTGATTTTGAGCATTTATATTATCACCCATACATCAGTAAAATATTGTCGGTAAAATTATTTTTTTCATGCTCTTAACAGATGCACGCAAAAACAAAAAAAAAATGAGACTCACTCAATTAGGGCTCTCGATGATCTTTTTCCAGTGTACTATAAATTGTCTTGACATTTTTCGTAGTGTACACTGTCATAATTTGTATTTATAATCATCAAAGACAAACATCCACAATGGCTGCTGAGTATGTGATCCACAACAAACCTTTATGAGAGTTGAATCTACAAGTTACATCGGATCTGATAATAGACTCCTGTAACCAGTTGCTCGTTGGATAAGCTGTTGTTTGAATTGAGGTCTTCGACATCAGTTTCAACTTCGCTTACTTCTACTGTAGGGGATTTCCTTCAAGGACAAAGATGGATTAGCTGGAAGCGAGAAACTTGTACCACCGTTGTATGTCTCGCAACCTTCTAACTGTCTCTGCTTCTCCCTCGCATCGAATGAAATGTGGTGTATTTCAGTTCGATGTAACTTCGTACTCTACTCAAGTCGCTCAACAAAACAGAGTTCTAACAATTTTATAGAAAAATCTTGGCCCCAGAATCTCAATTGAAGAAGTCCAAAGCCCAGCAAAAGACTGCTGAAGAAGTTGCTGCTGAGAGAATTGCTCGTAAGGCTGTATGTTAACATTACACACTATGCGTCTGTGAGTTCACAGAACTATTATGCCTCTGCGTTTTCAACTATTATGATGAAATCTTACCCATTTTTTTCTCGACTAGCTACGGCAATGTTGTCGAAATATCACCATCTTTCGCCTGAAGTTTGAAATGACAATGAGGCATATTTTGACTGTGACCAAACAGACGCAACTTGATTGAAATGACTTGAAATAATTTACTAACATTCATATTATAGGCTAACAAGGAGAAGAGAGCCGCTATCTTGGAGAGAAACGCTACTTACCAACAAGAGTACCAAGCTGCTGAAAGAGCTGTTATTGATGCTAAGCGTGAGTCTAAGGCCAATGGTTCTTACTACGTTGAAGCTCAACCAAAGCTTGTTTTCGTTGTCAGAATCAAGGGTATCAACAAGATTGCTCCAAAGCCAAGAAAGATTTTACAGTTGTTGAGATTGAACCAGATCAACCGTGGTGTCTTTGTCAAGATCACCAAGGCCACCGCTGAATTGTTGAAGTTGGTTGAACCATACGTTGCTTACGGTTACCCATCTTACTCTACTGTTAGACAACTAGTCTACAAGAGAGGTTTCGGTAAGATCAACAAGCAAAGAATTGGTTTGACTGAAAACTCTATCGTCGAAGCCAACTTGGGTAAGTACGGTATCTTGTCTCTTGATGATTTGATCCACGAAATTGTTTCCGTTGGTCCTCACTTCAAGCAAGCCAACAACTTTTTGTGGCCATTCAAGTTGTCCAACCCATCTGGTGGCTGGGGTGTTCCAAGAAAGTTCAAGCACTTCATCCAAGGTGGTTCTTTCGGTAACCGTGAGGAATTCATCAACAAGTTGGTTAAATCCATGAACTAAGCGTGTTAGAGTTTTTTACTCTAGAGAATGTTGGTTTGTAGGTTTAGCTGGCAATTGCACTGATTTGATATTTTACTGAGGGGCTATATTTACTCTATGTAGCTCTTATAAGAAAATGTCACGTCTGTCTTTAGCTTGTTTAACGGTATTGTGTACAATAGTATAGGAATAATCAGAAGATTAATAATGATTAAGAAATCAAACCTTGTTCTCAAATGTAGCGACCATCGTAGTGAATTTTGTATGGACTGTTAACTTAATCTTTTGTTGAGCAAGAACATATGATAAGAGCTGGATACTTTCATGGGCTCAGATAATAATCACGAGCTTGAGTCCTAACATTTAATATTTTGGGATTATTGAATGGATCCTGCGTTCAGAATTTTTCCAACAGTCGCCTACTAAGTAGTTGGATTATACTTTTCGTAATCTTTGATCCAGTGTTTCTTACAAATTTCACATGGAAACCAAATTTTTTTTTTTTTTCAAGATTCGAGCTCGAGATATAAGATTTTACTACGGCATAGCTCAATCTTCTTACTTCAACATTTTCATAGTCAGTTCAAATGAGTAAAGCAACGACGAGTTCCTACAAAGAAAATCACTCGATTTCTAGTGTGCATGAACTGCGCAAAGATGAGGAGATTGTTGTTTCGGAGACGAAACCTCAACTTTTAGAGGGCGAGCAGGATACTCACCTTCGTAAATCATTTTCGCTCTGGTCAATTTTAGGTGTGGGGTTTGGTCTAACTAATTCATGGTTTGGTATTTCGGCTTCCATGGTAACAGGTATCTTGTCAGGTGGCCCAATGATGATCGTGTACGGTATCATCATTATTGCTCTTATTTCGGTTTGTATCGGTGTATCCTTGGGAGAACTATCATCAGCTTTCCCACATGCCGGTGGCCAGTTTTGGTGGTCTCTGAAGTTAGCTCCTCCAAAATATAAGAGATTCGCAGCGTATATGTGTGGCTCCCTTGCGTGGGCAGGTTCTGTCTTCACTAGTGCGTCGACTACACTTTCTGTTGCGACCGAATTGGTCGGTATGTATGCGTTGACACACCCTGATTTCACAGTCAAAAGATGGCATGTGTTTGTTTGTTTTGAGCTTCTGCATTTGTTTTTGATGTTGTTCAACTGTTACGGCAAATCCCTGCCACTAATTTCATCCAGTTCATTGTACATCTCTCTTTTCTCTTTCATTACCATCACAATTACGGTCTTAGCGTGCTCTCATGGGAACTATAATGATGCTAAGTTTGTTTTCGCTACTTTTTACAATGAAACAGGCTGGTCTAACAGTGGAATGGCTTTTATTGTTGGTCTCATCAATCCTGCATGGTCTTTTTCCTGTTTGGATTGTGCTACACATATGGCCTTTGAAGTGGAGAAGCCCGAACGTGTCATCCCTATCTCTATCATGGGTACAGTTGCAATCGGTTTTGTAACCTCCTTATGTTATTCGATTGCCATGTTCTTTTCTTTGCACAATTTAGATGAGGTGGTTGGCTCCAACACTGGTGCACCAATTTTGGATATTTACTATCAAGCCCTAGGAAGTAAAGCAGGAGCGGAGATCCTCGGTTGTTTGGTACTATTTACTTCCTTTGGCTGTGTGATTGCGTGTCACACTTGGCAAGCGAGGTTGTGTTGGTCTTTTGCCCGTGACAACGGGTTGCCATTTTCTCACATATGGGCTAAAGTTAACCCGGAACTTGGCGTTCCATTAAATGCACACTTGATGTCATGTGGTTTCATTGTGTTATTAGGTGTTCTTTACTTGGCTTCTAGTACAGCCTTCAACTCATTGATCACTGGTTGTATCGCCTTCTTATTACTTTCTTACATTATTCCAATTATTTGCTTGCTGATGAAGAAGCGTAACATCAGACATGGGCCATTTTGGTTAGGAAAATTTGGGTTAATATCCAATATTGTCCTTTTGGGCTGGACACTTTTTGCCTTGGTATTTTTCTGCTTTCCCTTTGTTATGCCCGTTGATAAGAATAACATGAATTATGCTTCAGTTGTTATTGTCGGCTACATTGTTTTCTCGCTCATCTACTGGATGGTTAGGGGTCGTCATGATTTCCACGCCGTTGAAGAGGAAGAATACAACGGAGAGAGCGGCTTACTTAGAGATGACATGGACATAAGTACAAGTGATGATCGGTCAAAGATCTTAAGTTAAGAATCATTAGTGTATATTATTTAAATATTGTTTTTTAATCGGCTGCCAGGAAAAAGAAAGTTTAATAAGTCGCTTTCTGAAAAATTTTCAATAGCGATGAGATGAGCTTCGCACCGACCACTAACTGAGTTGAAGAAGGACGATGTCAAAAGATCAAATAAAGCTGAATAAGAGAAAGTCAGATGATGTGGAAGTAGTAGAAAAAAGGAAGAAGCACAAGAAGGAGAAAAAGGAGAAAAAGCACAAGAAGGATAAAGACTCCAAGAGTAAATCATCGAGAAAAGAGAAAGGAGAGAAAACTAGTCAAGATGAAAAGACTGTGACCGACGAAAAGAGTTTACCTACAACTCAGAACTTATCAGATACATATGTTGAGAGCGCTGAGCTTCAAAACGTTTCACAGTCGAAAATCGACGAGTTCTTCAAAGAAAATGAAGTCTCTGTCGATGATCCAGCAAAACTAAATCTGCGTCCATTGCTAACGTTTGACCAGCTGTCTTTGGAACCTGAGATTCAGGAAGAAATTTCTAAGTTCTCGAAGCCAACACCTATCCAAGCTATATCTTGGCCTTACTTGTTATCTGGCAAAGATGTTGTTGGGGTTGCAGAAACCGGGTCAGGTAAAACCTTTGCGTTTGGTGTTCCCGCTATTAACAATATCCTTACTTCTCCTGAGGGAAAAGCCACACGTGGAGTCCAAGTATTGGTTATATCGCCTACAAGAGAGTTGGCCTCCCAGACTTACGACAATCTAATTCTTCTTACCGAGAAGGTTGGTTTACACTGCTGCTGTGTTTATGGAGGTGTTCCAAAGGACCCACAAAGAACGCAGTTGAGGAGATCTCAAGTTGTTGTGGCTACGCCTGGTAGATTACTTGACTTGATACAAGAGGGTTCTGTGCGGTTATCCGAAGTCAATTACTTGGTGCTGGACGAAGCTGATAGAATGCTAGAGAAGGGTTTTGAAGAGGATATCAAAAACATTATTGGTGCTACCAAATCTAAAGGTAGACAAACTTTGATGTTCACTGCTACTTGGCCAAAAGAAGTCCGTGAACTTGCTAGCACTTTCATGAATGAAGCTGTCAAGGTTTCTATCGGTAACCGCGATGAATTATCAGCCAACAAAAGGATTACTCAAATTGTCGAGGTAATTGATCCTTACAAGAAAGACAAGAAACTTTTGGATTTGTTGAAGAAATATCAATCTGGCCCCACTAAAAACGATAAAGTATTAATATTTGCCCTATACAAAAAGGAAGCCGCTCGTGTTGAAAGAAATTTGAAATACAATGGTTATGATGTGGCTGCTATTCACGGTGATCTATCGCAACAACAAAGAACTCAAGCTTTGAATGAATTTAAGACCGGTAAGTCCAGTTTGCTATTGGCCACCGATGTCGCTGCTCGTGGTTTAGATATTCCTAATGTCAAAACTGTGATAAATTTAACCTTTCCATTAACTGTAGAGGATTATGTGCATAGAATCGGGAGAACCGGTAGAGCCGGGCTGACTGGTACCGCCCATACTTTGTTTACTGAACAAGAAAAACATTTAGCTGGTGCTCTAGTCAATGTTTTGAATGGTGCTAACCAACCAGTTCCAGAAGAACTAAAGAAGTTCGGAACCCATACGAAGAAGAAGGAGCACAGCGCATACGGCGCTTTCTATAAGGACATTGATACAACTAAAAAGCCAAAGAAAATCACTTTCGATTAGAGCATGTAAAGCACGCATTCTCTCTTTCTTTATCGTATAAACCTTATAGCAAGTCGTATAAATTTGTATCGGACGGTTTACTATATTATGTATGGAATAGAAATTTGTCGGTTATAGTTTATATGTGTGGGTTGAATATACCAATATCAAGAGTCTCATCTTGCTGATGTTTTAGAAGTTCAAACCACAGGCAGTCAAACATGGACAGAATCGTGACGAGATCTGAGGTCGAAGATCGAATTGCTAAAGGTCAAGCTATCGTTATTTATAATAATTATGTTCTAAGGTTGGATAAATGGATCAAGTTCCATCCTGGTGGTGATAAAGCCATCCATCACATGATTGGCAGAGAAGCGACTGACGAGATGAACGCATACCATTCGGATGCATCGGTAAAAGAGTTTGTTAAGTGGAGAATAGGGAAAATTGATTATGAATGGGAAAACTTTTTACCACCAATTCAAGGAGGAAATTTTGTCGAGGCTGAGAAACAAGTGGGAAATCATTTTAACGGACTATCCTACCAATGGCGCACAGTTGACACCTCCGACCAATTCGAAAGCACGAAAGATATCAAACGTATGTGCGGTGAACCTGATGTTAAAATCTACCCCAATATTCCGCAAGGTGTTGTTCCCTCGTTAAATTTGAAAGAGGCTTATCAGAAAGATGTAGTAACCGATCCAGCAGACCTAATAAGAAATTATGACAAAAATCTAGTACGCCATGATTTGGAAACCTTTCCCAGCCTAGATATGAAAACCCAAGATTGGCTGTCAAAGGAGTATAACCTAATGCACCAAGAGGTCATAGACGCTGGATTATACCAATGTAACTACTTCAGATACGCTAAGGAATTGTTTAGGATAGCGTCGCTGTTTGGTTTATCCTTTTACCTCTTGTACCATCGCAACCTAAAGTTTTGGAGTGCAGTCGCGATGGGGGCTGCTTGGCAGCAATTAGTTTTCATTGCACATGATGCAGGCCATATCGCCATTACGCACAATTATCAAGTTGACAATATTATTGGCATGATTATTGCATCCTGGGTCGGTGGCCTTTCGCTAGGTTGGTGGAAAAGGAATCACAATGTTCATCATTTGGTTACGAACGATCCAATCCATGATCCTGATATTCAGCATTTACCTTTTTTCGCAGTTAGCACCAGGCTTTTCGAAAACATTTACTCGACATACTATGAGAAATTTCTGTGGTTCGATAAATTCGCACAAAAAATGGTTCCAATACAAAATTACCTCTATTATCCAATCTTGGCTTTTGGAAGGTTCAACTTGTACAGGTTAAGTTGGATGCATGTACTACTAGGACTTGGTCCACGCCGTGGTAAAGCCGCATGGTTCAGATACTTTGAACTTTGCGGTCTTATATTTTTCAACTACTGGTTTTTTTATTTGCTGATTGGTTGCAAGTTGCACACAGGTGGGGAGAGATTTCAATACATTCTTGTATCACATATTACAACGATGCTTGTGCATGTACAAATTACACTCTCTCATTTCGCCATGTCAACATCTGATTTGGGAGTTACAGAAGGATTTCCAATGAGACAACTAAGAACTTCAATGGATGTCGATTGCCCTCGTTGGTTGGATTTCCTACATGGAGGGTTACAGTTCCAAGTTGTGCATCATCTTTTTCCACGCGTACCGAGACACAATTTGAGAAGTGCTCAACCTTATGTTATAAAATTTTGTGAAAAGGTTGGAATCAAGTACTCTATCTATGGATTTGCCAAGGGTAACGACGCGGTTCTAAGCAAATTGGAGGAGCTCGCTCAGCAAGCCAAAACTATGATAGATTGTGCCAAGACGATGAAAAAGGAAACTGTTATTGATTCAAAAAAGACAAAATCTTATGAAGTAGTTGCTAAAACTATCAAGGCTTCATAGACTTTATCCGGCACACGACAAGGCATTTTAAAATACACATAGCATTATTATTAGATTATTTATGGTGTTTCCAACAGGGAATTCTTTATTAACATCATGTTAGACGTCCATCACCCAACCTAATAAGGGAACCTCGAGAGCATAGATTACAGACAAGATTGAACCCCTACACAGCTCAACATAGCAAAGCTTGGTTACCGTCATGGGCTCATTTAGAGAGAGTATCAGTAAGATGAGGAAGTCGTGGACTAGTCCTATCAGTGATTCTTCGTCTACAAGGTCCCCCTCGCGCTCTTCCACTATAAATTCACCACCTACGCAATCTTCAACATTTTCGTATTTCGATGATGAGCCATTGCCTCCAATATCGTTACATGGTTACATGCCATCAACTAAAAATAGACTACTGACTCCAGAAATGTGCGATGAAATACGTAACTTGATGCCTACGAGAGTTCAACTTTACACTGATTGGCATTTGCTCTATAGTTTGGAGCAATATGGAGCCTCTTTACACTCGCTTTATGCAAACTTGGTACCTAGCAGCACATTAACTAGGCGTGTGGGTTATGTGCTAGTAATAAAGGATCGCAGGGGAAGCATTTTTGGAGCATATACGAATGAGCCGTTCCATCCAACAGATAGTAGGCGGTACTACGGAAATGGCGAATGCTTTCTATGGAAAATGGAGAAGGTACCTAATTTAGTACTCGGTGATCAAAGTAGGCAATCTGATGATTCAGGACACAAGTGGAGGTTTAAAGGATATCCATATACAGGCCTAAACGAATTTGTGATATACTGTACTAGCGAGTTCCTGTCGATGGGTGCTGGTGATGGCCACTATGGGCTATGGTGCGATGATGGACTTATGAATGGTGTCTCGGATCCCAGCTTAACTTTCGGGAACGAAGTTCTTAGTCGTGAAGGTAACAAATTTCACATAGTTGGCATGGAAGTATGGAGAGTAGGGTAGGTGGTTGTTAGTAATTTACTGTCTCATTTCGTGCTCAATCTTCAAAACGCCTTTCGTAGACTTTTTCTTTAGCTTGGTTAAATTCTATAGGGTATTGAGTTTCAAACACTGTATTTATCTGCTCGATTTGATTAGAAAAGTGTTTTAAGTTGTGTTTGATTCTTTCAGAGGTCTTGGCACCTCTATCAAACCTTTTCTCAAGGACTTGAAGCCTTTCTTGAACGTCTATAACCAGTTTTTTCAGCTCTCTACTTTTTGAATTGATAAGGCCAGAAGTTTTTGTTTGGAGTGCAATCGCCTCTGAGAAATCAACAGAGTTCATGGCCTGAATAAGTGATTGAAAGATATATTTCGATGTATCAAACATGGGCGTATCCGGTTGGCCTATCAGGAATGCATTGCTGGTCTCGGGAACCAGCTGATCCAGGAATTCATCTTCACTTGCATCATCCAGTTCGTCCTCGCTGCTGCTATCCCCAAATTGAGTAGCATCAGCATCCGTCTCAGGTATTGCGTATGCCTGTGAATTAATACTTGCTGTTCTAGATCGTATGCTAACAGAACAACTGTCGTCAGCTTGATTATCCATATTGTTGTTACTGTTGTAGATGTAACCTTAATCTTCTTACATACGTGTTTAATGATGTTTTTGTCTCTAATGTTGAAATGGACAACTCCTACAAACCTCTGATTACTTCTTTAGAACAACAAGAAGCTTAATGACCTCCTTGTATGCGCCTAGCGCAGAAGATGTCATGAAAAGATTGAGACCTTTTGGGTTATTCTTTGAAAAATCTCTGAAAGATCTGATTAAAGGGATAAGGTCTAATAGTGAATCACCAGAACAACTTCATCAGTTTCTTACTCAAGCTTTGGCTGAATGCCGGGAAGAGGTCAATTCGCCTGATCTTAACCTGAAGACTAATGCTGTTATAAAATTAACCTATTTGGAAATGTATGGCTTTGATATGTCGTGGGCAAACTTTCATGTACTGGAAGTTATGAGTAGTAACAAGCTTCAACATAAGAGGGTGGGATATTTGGCTGCGTCTCAGTCATTTCATAAGGATCCTGATATTTTAATGCTGGCAACAAATTTACTGAAGAAAGACTTAAAGTATGATGGAAATAATGATACCATGAAAATGGGAATCGCCTTAAGCGGGTTATCAAATATGATTACTCCCTCCCTTGCTAGTGATATTTGCGACGATTTATTTGGTATGCTTGGCAGTTCTCATCCTTACATTAGAAAGAAAGCTGTAACTGCTCTGTTCAAGTTGTTTTTGCAGTATCCAGAAGCACTTAGGGATAACTTCGATAGTTTTGTGGCGAAACTAGAAGATGAAGACCTTTCTGTGGTTTCAGCAACTGTAAGCGTGGTATGCGAACTTTCCAAAAAGAAACCGGAGCCATTCATCCCATTATCTCCCTTATTTTACGAGATGCTCATAAATATCGACAATAATTGGATCATAATAAGATTGTTGAAATTGTTCACGAATCTATCCCAAGTTGAACCAAAGCTGAGAGGTAAGATTCTTCCCAAGGTGCTGGAATTAATGAATATGACGGCAGCGGCATCTGTAGTTTATGAATCAATCAACTGTATTGTCAAGGGTGGCATGCTCGAAACAGACGATTATGACACTGCCTTGAGCTGTCTTCAAGAGCTTAACAAATTTTGTAATTCCAATGACCCCAACTTGAGATATATTAGTGTGGTTTTATTTTACAAGATAGGGAAGATTAACACTGATTTCATTTCTGAATATGGTACATTAGTGATTCGCCTTTTAAAAGATCCTGATGTTTCAATTAGAATCAGGGCACTTGAACTACTAGAAGGTGCCGTTGACGATGAAAATATCAAAAGCATTGTGCAGATTTTAATCAAACAATTTATAGACAAGGACCTCGTATCAGTATCGCGATTTGGGAAACCTGTTGGCAGCATCGATCAGCAAACGGAAATAGAGATCGATATACCATCTGCTTACAAGAATAAAATGGTGCACACAATTTTGAAAATCTGCTCGATGGACAACTACGTGAATATATCTGACTTCGATTGGTACATTGCTGTTCTTTCGGATCTTTGCGTTATATGTCAAGACCTAACTGAAAAATCTTTGGGTTACCAACTTGGAGAAGATTTGAGAAATGTCATGGTTAAGGTACCCAGCATGAGAGACAAGACTATAAGTACAATTATAGGTTTGATATCCAATCGAGATGCTGTTCAACATTTACCAACTGTATTGAAGGAGTGTTTCTGGTGTATCGGAGAGTACTCTGCTTTGATTGAAAACGGGGATGATTTAATAAGGTTAATCATGAAAGAAAAGAAGTACGCACCAGACATAGAACAAATTTTGATTCAGGCCCTGCTTAAAGTTTTTAGTAATTGGTGTAATCGTCATCAAAACATTCCAATGGAGTATGTCAAGGATATGACCAATGACTTGATTACCTATCTAGAAACCTTGAGCTTTTCAAAGTCTTTCGAAGTGCAAGAGCGTAGTGTGGAATACCTTGAATTGCTTAAGCTGTGCTCCGAATCAATCGAAATGGATGGTAATGAGTTACCTATACTAATCACTGAAGTCTTACCTAGCCTTTTTGATGCTTGGGAGTTGACACCAATTTCTCATGGTACTCAAAAAAGACTTCAGCGTAATCTTTCACTTGACCTGGAGACACCATTCTTGACTGAAGAGAGATTGCAAGAGCTCGTGGAACAGGATGAACATCAAGAAGACACTAATTCTTTGGGTGAATCTGAAGAAGATACGGATAATGAGTCCGATTTTGGGTCTAACTTGAACTCCGGAAATAAACAGCATTCTGTTACAACTGTATCAAGTGACCCTATGTTAACAGCAGAAGAACGCGAGGCATTGGAAGAACAAAAGAAGCGACAACGGATGGACAATCCGTTTTACTTAGACCAAGACAATGAAACCTCGAAGAAGAAAGATAGCCCTCTCATTGATTTTGGAGATGTTGAACCTGGCTTCAAATCGGAAAAACCCAGCGTGATTAGACTATCAGTAGATGACATGATGAAGAAAAAGAAGAAAAGATCAAAAGAAAAAAAGCATAAAAAAGTCCAAGTCTTGTCTGATGAAGTTGTTGTGGATACCCATGGCAATAATAATGGCGAAGCGAATGATGCTAGGAGTGTAAGTTCCAGTAAAGCCTCAAGCAGCAAAATCAATTTAAAGTTGCAAACGAAGTTAGAAAGCTTCGATTTTACGAAGCCTCAACGTATCTCAATGGACGCCAGTGATCATAGCTTTGAAGGCCAAGCTGAACTGGAAAAGCTGCGGGCCAAATTCGCCCAACAAACCTTTCCTGATGAAGAAGCAGATGAGGAGGTAATAGTGATCAAAAAGAAGAAGAAGTCTAAGAAAAAGCAGAATAGCTCTAAAAAGAAGAAAACAGTTGAAGAAAAGTCATAGGATACCCCTCGACGTATACTTAAGTTGGTCAAGATGAAATCTTTTCTTATATATAGTTGACATTATTTTATTGTATATCATCGTATACGCCTATCTTCAAGCGCATTTCTTAAACATGATTGCGGAGGCATCATATTCGAGCGGTTAAACAGTTGATGAACTCTATATGTTGAAATGTCCTTTAAAGCCACAATTACCAAGCCAGAAAACCAACTGATATGGCGTCGCACCATACAAATGTTGGCAACACTACATGACGATGTTAAGTTCACGATCACTCCGAAGGAGTTGATAGTTTGGTCAATGAATGTTACGGATACTTCTATGTGTCAAATTTCCTTCTCTTATAAGTTCTTTGATGAGTTTGAGTTTCATCCAGAGAATATTGTATTTGGTGAGGATGGCTTGCAATTGGTCGAAGATGATGGTAAACAGACACATAAACTGTATTCCTTCAAAATTAATGGAAAGCATCTATCGATACTCTTCAGAAAGCCTGAAAATGATACCACAAAAGATATAGTTCTGGTCATAAATAACACCGAAATATGCCCTGAAGCACTGGCGAATAGACTCCAAATCGTGATACATACTGGAAGCTTGCTGATCAAGGAATACTCTCCGAGTTTCATTCCAATAAAGTATGATCCAATTGTCATCAATCTGCGCTATAAGAAAAGATTTCTGAATGTATATGGTACATCTAGTGAGAATAAAGAGGAGCAACTTGACCCAAGGCTGTTGGAAATTTTCGAAAACACTGCTACAGAGCTCTCCAATTCGTATTTTAATAGCGACATCACTGCCAACATGAAGCCGAATCGTGAGCTTACACTAGAAGATGAAATTAATTACTTGTGCTGCAACAATGTGCTGCTGAAGAACTTCGTTGACAGTTGCAATTCTAGCTCCACTGAAGAAGTAAAGCTAGAAATTAACGTCAACAGATTATGCATTACTGCCTTCACAAGAGGAATATATAGCAAGAATAACGATGTTCTACGCAATGCAATGCGTGCTAGCAATACCGTTAGCACTATGGATTTAGAACATTATTGTTTGTTTACCACCACTGAGGATGAAAGCGGGGACCGTCCATCAGCAAAGGCAGTTACTTTCAAGATGAAAGATTTCAGAAGTTTTATCAATTTGACGACTGCTTGGAAAACGGACATGAACATTCATCTGTGGTTTTGCCATCCTGGTGATCCTATTTTGATGGAGATCACGAAATCAGATGTCCGTATCGAGCTTGTTCAGGTGTCAGATGTTGGACAAGCGATAGGAGTTCCGGAGAAGGCATTCAAGCCGGCAGTGTCTACGAAAGAAAGCCCTTTGAGGGAAGTAATGTCTAAAAAGTTGCACAGTCCCAGAAAATCCCCACTTAAAACGAGCCCGTTGAAAACTCAATTGCGGAATGACCCGTTGAGTCCAATACGGCCAACCGCCCTGTTTGTTGAAGATGTAGAATCAGATGCAGAGCGTAAATCTCGCTGGAAGAATCCTATTCGCGGGAAAAGACAACCCGAAAGCGCCGATGCTGAAGGTGTACAGGCCGCTAGCCAGAATATCACACCAGAACCAATAACTACGGTTGAGAGAACACGCACAACCATCGGATGGGGATCTAAAGCTGATGGACTTGGTCCTATCTCATCTGATAATGATCTTGACCACAGGGATGTGTTGAAACGTGAAAAAATAAAGTATCTTCAGGAACTTAGCAGCAAGAGACCTCGACTACAAAAAGAGGATGAAGAGGATCAATTTGGTCCTACGCAAGCGGATAAACCCAAAGGGATATTCGATTAGTATACATATGAGGACGAATAAAATGTAAAAATAACGATACCTATGGGAATTTGCAAATTCATATCAAGGGGTCCTGCCATGCTCATTCAGGTTTAATTTCCTTTACAGCTTCCTCATCCTTACCCCGGTAGTGGTAGTTTAAGAACCGTGCTGCTTGGCCCAGTTGGGCACCCTCATTGACTATGTGGCAACCGAACAGCAAATAATTCTTGGGCGTCACAGCCAACGCATACTTCATGAAAACCGCCGAGTACAAGATCAGCGCACCGGTCATTGGGCCTGAAATAAGCTCAGGGTCTTTTTTCAAGTCGTAGAGGGCAGCTAAAGGAATTCCGAAGTTCGACACTGGGCCCCAAAAATGGGTAGTGAACACGTACTTGAGGGTTTCTTTATTGATGTAGTTCCGGATGAACGATTGAGAGGCAGCTCGCTGTGCAGGTTGAGACATGATTTGAGAGTTATTCAATTGATGTTTGTTAACTATTTGAAGTAAAAGGAAGAAAACAGTGAGTGGTCATCGATTTCAACATTTTAGAAAAAAGATGGGGTTTGTTAGACAGCGGGTTAAAAAGTTCTTTCTAAGCGAAAATGTGCCGTGTTAAATTATATTAAAAATTAAGTGAGAATCGACGATTTTCCAACTCATCGTGACGAAGACTTGACAGAATAACTGGCAACCTGGTCATCGTTAGTTGCCAAGTGGACCATGAATAATCAAAACTTTCCTTATAACATGTCGCAGCAGCAGCAGCAACCGTCTCAGCCGCATCAGATTCCAATACCTACTTCATCAGGACAACTTTTGGACGGGAATGATTCGAGCAGTAATAGACGTAGTATGCCCTTTCAGGCACCTCAGCCGCAACCCTATTATTATGGGCAGCAACAGTACATGCAAGCGAATCAAAATTTTGTTCCAGGTTATTATTCACCTTATCATTCATATGGCTATCCTTATCAGCAGCCGCATCCTTATACTAGCCAGTGGGGAGAGCATCAAGACCAGAATCAGTATCAAAATGTAACCGTTGCACACACGTCCGCAGTAAACAACCAACCGAGAGACTTGGCATCTAGAAACGGTACATCTCTCGAGAAACAGACCGTGTTGCGGGAGCGTGAGTCCTGCGAAAGAGGCGATGTGGAATCGTGCGAGAACATTGGGAAGAAATTACCACAAGGGCAGAATTCCAGTGGCCTTGACACGAAACTACAAGAACCTGAAGCATCAGAAGTGTCAGAAGTTGTTCCTATTCCTGGTACCTCCATCACATTGCAATCGGAAGATGATATAAAGAAATGGCGAGAGGAACGACGTAAAATGTGGTTGCTGAAAATATCAAACCAAAAGGAGAAACATAGAACGGATATGGGGATAGCTGAAGATGACGTGGCTAAAGGGGGGGCATTTCAAGACGGTAAAAGGGAAAAACAGTTTATCCAAAGTATTCAAACCCAAGTTAACAGGTTCAACCCAAAGCCAAATTTGAACTTGAAAATTTTACAAAGAAGTATGGCATCAGAGAATACCAAACTTCTCAGTTTTATAAAGGAGCTTGGTGATGCAGAATTGCTCGAATATCAGTTGACAGAGCAAGAAAAGGAGAAACTTTTTGGAGGAAATGCTAGAAATAATAAGAGCTTTGGTGACAGTTTCAATAAGAGGAAGGGATTGGCTTCAAGTTCCGAATCTCGTTATCAGAGAGGGCCAAAACGGTCAAAACCATCAAATGATAATTAAGATGCATATCCGTCATTCGGGATCACAACATGTAGCGTTTACCTCTGTAAACCTTTCATGATATAATTAATGATGATAGAGCTTATTGATGCGCCAAAAAAAGATCCAAATAATATTCCCTGAAAAAAAGCTTTATCTTTGGCCTTCCCTAATTCAACCTTTTTCTTAGTTGCACGCGCAAGTGAACGGCTCTCTGGTTTCCTAAATAGCTTACTTCTTTTCGACGCTTTCCTGGCACTTCTGGCCTTTTTTCTCCTCTTACGGCTCTGTTCAACAAGTGATTCGATATGGTAGCGGGGTCGTTTGTTCAATTGCGAATTGACGGTCGGAGAAGGTGAGCGAAGGTTGCTCGTAAAAGGTTGGTTTTCCTGACTGTCTTGGTTATTTTGATCTCCATCAACGTTTTTTTCACTCATTTTCAGTTCTTGTAGCCTATCGCTTTGATTAGCATCGATTTGAAGCAGACACTTCAACCAGCTACCACCTATTTCGCTTATAAGCTTCAGATGTTACACTGTGAAACAAATTTGCACTGCAACAACCTCAAAACAATAATTATATAAAAAATGCATCTATTTCGAAAATAGTACAGTTGAGTGCAAAGAACGCAAATCGCTTTGATCGCATAGTGTATACACTATATATCTTACTTTAACATCATATATCAGATGACTTGCATTTGATCTATGTTTCATATTGGCAGAAAAAAAATTAAATTAAGCACCCGTAGACAAAAATATAAATCATTCCAAGTTTGCAATGCCAACCAATACACCTAAAGTACTCAAAGAACCAGCCATAAATCCCAATAAACTTCCAATCAATAATTTCTTCTTTCCAATAGTAGGTAAAACATCGACTGGTATATTAGCATCACTCTTCTTCCTTTTTTGATCAGCGTGGGTAACTGAGATTTGATCGTCTTCATAAGACCGCTTCCTTTGCATTTCTGATGAAAGCTTGGTTTGAGAACTACTAGAACTCCCTTCAAGGTCATTAATGAAAGATACGCGGGACTCGCAACAATCGTAGCACTGCGGAGTAGCTTCCATTCTATGTTTAAATTCAGTTAGCAATTCGTAGGTGTCATCAGAGAAATCATCGTACTCTTCACCGGATGCAGACACCGAGTCTTGGGTTGATAATTCTCGCTTGGTAGCAATGGTATCATCTTGAGATTCCTGATCAGACTCTTGCTTTGCACTAAATGTATCGGAAACCACTTCTCCACGGATGTTCTGATCGTCAATGTCAACGTCAGTCTCTATTCTGTTGTTTTCCTCAATCTCAAGAACTAAATCCTCACTGTAATTCATTTCCGAAGACGAGGTAGAAAATGGGGAAGGTGACGGAGGTAAGTCAACATCAATTCTATCCATCGTTGAAGGTCTACTAAAGTAAGGACTATCTTCATTGGTCACGTTTTGTAATGACACTTCGCAAGTTTCATCATCTTCTGAGATGCCCCTGTTAATCAAAACTCGGAATTTCAGTTTTGCGCCGCGCGACTGCCCAGGAACTAATGGTCTAGTTAACTTGACCAGTCCAAAACGCTCACCGTTTTTTAAGTCGATCACCCTGGCATCTGCATCCTGTGAATGTAAGTCCACAATCCCGTGAGTGCTTCCCAAATCCTCCACGCTTATTCTGAACTGATCAACACATTGGGTAAAAGACCCGTCATCGGTAGTTCTCAACTTTTTGATGCAAAGAATAGCATGGCTTTTACTCAAACTCTTTTCGTTGAATAAAAAGTTATCAGGTTGAGCGTAACGATCCGGATCCTTTTGGCTGGCACGGCCGACTAAAAACTGAAGACCTGAACCTTCAGCACTTTTAATATTGAATAAAACACTTCTAGATACGTTTAAATCAGAATCGGACATTGCTAAAATGCCTTGATTCTCGTTAAATCATTATATTACAAGATAGAATCTTGTACCCCCTTGAGATATCCCTTATCAACTTTGATAATCATTACATACGTCTGTGTCACTTTGAACAGAAGACAGTATAAGGTGATAATACATAGTTATTCATTCCAAATAATATGTTTCAGTTCATATCGTGCAACGTATCATGATATATTGTTGTTTGTTACATAATAATACAACTTTTCTTCAATTTATCTCTCTTTCTGCCACTGGTTGACTTGTCTTTGCTCTTCTTCTTTTTCCCATTTGAACCTTCTGTTCCTCTATCTTGAGAGTGCGAACCTGCGTAACTCCTTTGCATATTCCTGACTCCGCGTGAATCTTCCTCTTCTTGCAAATGCCTCGCAAGTTCCTCATCGGTCAAGTAGCTGGGATCACGATCGCGTGCAGCACCCGAAGTGGAATCGTTTGGATCTAAAAATGGATTCGTGTGGTGTGTCGAGGCTCCCGTAATGGATGTGACTTGGGTATTTGATTTTTGCAAAGTTGCCAAAATGAAGTTGCCAGTATAAAATGCGTCTTGAGATCCGTTGACGGATTTTAGAGACTGCCAAATTATATCTTTGTTGTTTTTAAATCCCGAATCTGTTACAAGAACATATAATTCGCCGTTGTTTTTGAACAATGTCGAGAAGTGGTCATTTCTAAACAAAACAGCGAACGAGTTCTCAAGCAACACTTCTTTCAAATGTTGCAAACCGTAATCAGTCAATTGTGTGGCGGACCTGGCCAAAAAGGACTTGATGTAGTTGGCATCTTCCAAAATATCTCGAGAGTTGGCATCCCTCAGACTACCCTGTTGAACATCGTAGGCTTCTACTAAAACTCGTTGTGCTTCCTCATAAGAATATCTTGATACATGTTCACACTGTACAGGGTCCTGGTTATAATCTGCAAGCCATCCATGAACAATACTCACGTTAAACAAACGAAACAAGGACATCTCATCACCGTCTTCAAACGACCCGTTGAAAATGGGATTGATGTTCAATCCGGTGTGCAATTGAGGTAAAAGTTGAAGCAACTGATTCACATCCGCGTATGCCCCTTGAGGAATTTTCATTCCAATATTGGCCAATATTGTCACAATATCATTTAACGATACCTGGTCCCGATTTCTTGCTAATGTGATGAGTTCACTTGCCTGTCTTGAATGCTGCGGTGACAGTAGCAGGACGTTACACAACGCGAGCAAGGCACAAGGCCCGTTTTCGTTTTGTAAAAAGATTCTAAAAGTAGAGCCATTGATTTCCACAGACTTTACCTCGAAAGTTAGATCCATACTGATCAAACCCTTAGCTTTAAGTTTGCAACTCGGTGTAGCTTTAATTTCCAATAGGGGTCCCAACTTATAGAAGTTTAATATGAACTGTGTCATGAATAACGATTATGAATACTTATCAAGACATCTTTATTTGCTACAAAAGAAGTGATATTGAGCACTTCTTTAGCTGCTGTGAAAGAAGCAGTACTTTAATCTATGAATAAAACAAATTCATACATATCAACGTATCCAATTATCCAATTACTACATCACAGAGCTTGAGACCCAAATAAAATTGATGCCATTCCTAAGAATGTAGCAGGTCTTCAATACTAATGCACTGCAATGTTTTACCAATCACTTGCCTCTGAAGAGAATTATCATACGTCATTCCAAGATTGTCGGTTTTCGAATCTGGCGTATTCCATCCAAAAGGCCCAGGGCCCCATGAAGGTGTGTAGCAGAGCTCTTCGTCACTACAAACTCTGTCGCATCGATACGCGAAAGATATCCATCCTAGAGATTGCTTCAATGAACTAATCGCGTTTTTCGACTCCTCTATTCTTGTTTTGGAATCATCAGGTTTTTGGCCGTTCAATAGATCCTCAGTCACAATTGGTTGGAGTTGCTCAGTAACATAACACAGTGTATCAACTACCTCGCGAACCGTGTTAACGAGCGCAGACCATACCAGATAATCAGAATCAGTAACAAGCGGTTTTAAGGGCTGTGTGTACTGGTACACAGCAAGGTCCTTAGAGCGCTCCGATAGAAACTCCTCAGATTTGTCAACAAATCTCCTTAAAAATGCCAAGGTTCTTCTTGTTGCATTCCTCGCGATAGCCACTTCATCTGCACTTCTTTCCAGACTTATTTCTATTGACATAATCAAGGGAGAAAACTTGTCTACGATTTCTTCCGTGAACTCCTGCCAATCATTGCTCTCATTAGCATCGTATCCGTACTTTAAACTGTTCTCCAGTTCTTCAACCATCTGAAATTGTAATTCCATGGTAGTGTTCTCCGTTAAAAGCCTTCTAGTGAACAGGTTTGGATCGATCCAAGTTCGATTGAAACCGGATATTAGATGTCTATAGTCCAATTCAATCCGCTTTTCGCGATTATCGCGGATTGCACCTGCACGGACGTGGTCAAATTCAATGGTTCCATCGATTTGTGCTAGAAATGCGTCAGTCTTGTCTTCCTTGTCAAGAATTTCCTTCTGCTCTTCCGTCAAGTCATCCTCAATTAATTGTCCGTCACTTCCTAAGGGCCAGCCATTTTCCTTGGTTATCTGAACAGCCGGAGGAAGCTTCAAAGCTGTATCTGAGGTAACCGCCGAAACGTTTGACACTAACTCGACATCTCCATTCAAGAAATCACAGAGTACAAGCTCAAAACCAATCTCAACTCTAGCGATCCCATGTAACCCATACTGTTTCCCCCACTTACAGATGTTCTGCGCATATAACCTTTCTGCCATAAATCCATCACCATCATCCGTGAGGTTTAATTTCAAGGCAGCAACATCTGAGAGTAATTTTTGTGTATCCATTTCCCCAGTCTCCGTCTTAGCTGCAGATGCCCCGTCCATATACAAAAATTTATCGAGATCTTTGTTAGCCCTGAAAGTGAACAGGCATGACCTTGAGTCTCGTGGGAAGCCGGATGCGGTCGCATTGTTATCTTCCGTGTCACGGGAATGACCATCCCCCGAAGGGCCGTGCCCACCTGGAGGACCATGTCCTCCACGCGATTTTAGACTACTTCTACCACGAGAGCTCCGTCTAGATCCAAAACTGAAGCTGAACTCAAAGTCCATTGCCAGCCATTCAAAGCTTTCCGGAATACGGCAGTCACCGGCATGATACATGAGGGTTCCCTCGGGAATCACAGCCGGAAAGTAACTGACACCTGCTGGGTGAATATCTGAGTCCTTTTGTTTCAAAGCAGAATGGATCGAGTTGAATAGCGATGTACTATTAGCCAGATCAATATCTCTGACATACTGATTAAAATTTTCGGCATTCAAATTGCTCGTGGTCTTGGCATTCTGATAACGAGGCTTATCAGGATTCTGAAAATTGACTAAAGGTTCCCACTGGGCCCAGTTCTGATACATGAAGAAGCATACATTCAAAACGATAGCTGTCAGCAACGCAAGCGACATATACTGTTGCCGTGCCATCTTGACTGTCTTGTGGTATGTTCGAGTTGTAGTGAAGAAGTGGCTGAGATTTCAAAAGCCATTTTTTTCAAGACACGCATAAGGGTGCATTTTCGAGATGCATAATAAGAAATGAGAACCCGTCAAGAAGAGGGACGAAAACTTACAAATTTACATTTTTACAGTGTTCAGATCTGTTAAGTATAAAGCTATAAGAAATAGTTGTTGAGAGACCGGCGGTTTAGCGCAGGGCAACAAGATTTATAAGTCAAGAAAAACGTTATTTCTGTTGCAGTTGTGCCAAGCTGTCTAGAAGGCTTTGAACATTATTGTTACCCGAAGATTGGTGTTGCTGCTGTGGCGGAGGTGATTGGTGTTGTGATGTGCGAAGTTCCTGGTGTGGGGGGAATTGAGAAGGTTGTTGTGGGGGTTGAATAGGCGGAGCGTTCATAGCAGGAGGTATTTGCTGGTAATTCTGGTAAGCATTTGCAGGTGGAGCGCCCCCATGTGGTGGCATTTGCTGAGGTTGCATAGACTGTATGATTCCTAAAAGCTGCTGCTGCTGTTGAGGTTGCTGCTGGGCCATGGAAAGCAGGCTGGAAACAACGTTAGGAGGTAAATTCTGAATGGCTGAAAGTAACTGCTGCTGATCCATTTGTGGAGGTGGTGCATTGGAAATTATCGGTGGGACAACATGTGCAGGAATTGGTGGCTGCGCAGGGTATGCGTTGTAGCTTTGAGCCATTGGAGGAGCTCCGTATCCTTGTGGCGGAGGACCCACGTAGTGCTGAGGTATATGTGGCTGCGATTGTTGTGGAGGAGGGCCCATGTTATAGCCTCCGTAGTATTGCTGTTGTGGCGGCTGTTGTGGCGGCTGTTGTGGAGTTGGAACGCTTTTGCCACGTCTGCTATTTTTAAGGTTGTTGAAGATAGCTACCGCGTCTTCACCAGAGACACTTACATATTCATCAAACTTGGTTTCTCCCTGTGCACCTTTGTAGAAAGTTTGAATGTCAACATTTCTTGTCTTGTTAACAAGAACAACCCCCCAAACACCGTCATAAGCGGCGTCGTTGATCATTTTCCTCAATTCCATACGGGGCTTCAAGAAGATCATATCAGTTTCCAAGCCAGTGCCTTGTCTGAACTTCCCGAAAACATCATTTGCGTATGATCTGTCAGCTGTTCTTTTCACGTAAATTACGCATTCGGGTACGCGTCTCTTGCCTCTCTTATAGCTGTTGTCGCTGTACATATCTTCTTCTTCCTCCTCATCAAATGGACGTTTTGTAGATGAAATAAAAGTGGAGCTGCTATTTGTTCCGTGGTCTCCGTGATCGTACTGAGGTCTGCTGTTTGAAGAAGATATCTCCAAAATAAGCTTTTTCCCAAAGTTCATCTCTTGAGATTCACCCTCAATCGCGTCCCTGACCGACTTGGGATTATCATATTGAATAAACCCAAATGCGTTCTTAATATTGATCTGATAGATATGACCATAAGGTGAAAAAATTCTGAAAAGATCCTCCTTGGCCACGTTCTTAAGAGGCAAATTACCAATAAACAATCTCGATTTTGGTGGGATGTTTTGAATTTCTGTTATCCTGTTCTCACCCCTTAAGTATTCTGAGTAACGCTTACGTTCAGCTGCGTTCATTGGTTGTGACATATCCGGCCGTGGAATGCGTCCAATTTGTTCGGGTTCAGGTGCAACAGCTACTCCCTGAGAGACGTGAGGTAAGGAGGTTTCTGGATTAGAATTTAATAAGGACAAGATCGCTGCAACTTTGTCGCTGTCACTCAAGTTGCGGAATTCTGGAATATTCAGTATATCACTATCCATGATATATTTGGCTTGTCTTTGAAGTAAATCATAATCAACATTTTCGTCTCCTCTTCCCTCCGCAAGAATTCGAAACGCATCAGTTATTTGGGCGGGTGGAAATTGAGTTTCGGTTGACCCTTCCTCATTTTCAACTTTGCTCAGTTCTTCTTCAGCAGTACCAACACTGGGTTCCTCTTCCGCTAGGCCCTCACTCTCTTGATTGCCGAGTTCCTGTACGTCTTGCTCTTCTTTATCTTCATCTGGCGCAATGGAGCCATCATCCACTTGATCAGGCATTTCTTGCTCATCGACCTCAACCTCGGCTGGGGTATTTGAGCTAACATTCTCATTTACATCCTCGGAAGAATTTTTTGTTTCAGCATCATCGGTATTGGCTTCGTCTTCAATAATTTCGACGTCCTCATCCTCAATACCAACTGATTCTTCCTCTATGTCTTGCGGTGAGATACTTCCCTCTTCTTTTCCGCTCGTCACATTAACATCTGATTTGTCCTCTTCGTGCGAATATAGGTCGTGGTCTTCGTCTTCGTCTTTGTCGCTGTATTGGGTATCTTTTAACTCTTCAGTTGGTACTTGAACTGCTTCAGTACTGTTCGAGTCTGATACGACATCAGACTCTGGTCCAATACTTATCGGTTGCTCCTCTGACATTGTTCTAGACCTCTCTACCTTTTATTTTGTCAGTGTGGTGGTCAACTTCATGAATTTTTCATTATTCTTATATTATACTTATTAACGTAGGGTAACATTAATGTCACGTGTATTCCAAGGAAATACCACTACAACTCTTTAATACCTGAAGATTCCTAGCCAGAATCAATCTTGAGAAATTAACCAAGTCGATAGCACTGAGTTTCAAGCATTGGGATAGTTGTCTCTTTGTGCGGAAGAATATTCCACACCTCGATTTAAATGCCATGTAATTCCTAACTAGTTTACAAATAATTACACGCTCCCTGTATCGTCTCTTCGAGATAGGATTTTATACTTACGCTTATACCATAGACGCGCAATGTGTCTATATAATTCCCAGTATTATTTTTCGTATTACTGTTCTCCCTTAACCATGTTTCGCAGTTTACCTGAGAAAAAGCTGGCCCATAGTAGCGCAGATACAGATGCTTGCTTACGCGAGTGGTTCAAATTCTCATTTCCCAATTTGTTGAGCTTTCTTTAGTTCGTACTTCAATCTTTCTTCCCTTTCTTTATGCTCAGCAATTAGTGGAGTATCGGAATCTAAAGCATGAGCCGGACATGGGAGAATAGAACCCAAGGCAACTGAAGAAAATGCAACGAGGAATGTAGTTACAAATAGCTTGTTCGTAACGTTAACTCTGGTGGTGGCTCTCATTTTTGTGGTCTTAATAACACTTTTTACAGGAATAAATGATCTGATTTTGAAGGATCAGCGGAATAAATTATGATGAATATGAAAAAAGCCGTCAAACGTCAAGTTTGAATAAATAATAGTGCTTAAAGAGTGTTTTTTTTCGTGAAGGAGCAGTAATAGGGTATTGATCTAGATAACTGTCTTTGGTTGTGTGGTCTTCTTTAGTTAACAAGAGGATGGGGATATTCTAAATTTTTCATTGGTCGGATAAATCGGTTTTACGTAAATGACGACAGATTATATCTAGAGCAGAAGAGAAGGCCCGTTATTCGTTGATGAGCCAGAATTATCCTGGGAGGATGGCTTACGTTGAGGTTGAAGAGGCATTGAAAATCCAGGAGGAAAAGATGGCGATGCTGTAGTAGCTGTGTTACTGACAGGAGAGCTTGTAGAAGAAACGAAATCATCAAAATCATCGAAGTCAGCAACATCGTTGGTTGGTTCCTTGACTATATGTCTCTTTGGCACAGTCCTAGTTGCTCTGGAGGCACTTGTAGCGACACCTTTCGTTAGAACTAATGGTTTGGAAGATGAAGAGTGAATCGGAGCCCTAGGAGCTGGAGGTGGTATAGTTGGTCTGCTTGGTTTCCGGGCTGCGGGTTGCAGATCCAAATTGCTTGCTGCTGAAACCCCGCCTCTAGTTCTCTGAATATTCTTTAGTGACTTAGGTTGCATCGCAGGTACGCTGATACTCTTTGAAGCCTGGGTATCGGCATCCTCCTTCTTTGGAATAGGCTTTTCGATAATCTTGCTGAAGTCTGCACTTTCGCTAGCACTCTGTAATCCTGTAGTTTGTTTCAGCGTTTCCATGTGGGAACGCTGAACATCCGAACCTATCTTATTAATTGCTTCCACAAAATCAGCATATTGAGTTGGTTTCAATGTTGCAGCCATTGAAAAGTTCCACAAGAGAGGTAGTATTTGCTCAACAACTACAGTTTCATTGTTCACGAAAGCGGGAAATAGTTTCAGGAGTTGTAAACATTTAAGAAGTATTCTTGGATCTCTTGTCTTCATCGATTTAAAGAGAGGAAGTATACTTTCCACACAAGTGTATTTGTCAACAGCCTTTTCCTGAATCATCTTCTCAAAACTAGCTACACACGCATTTTTGACAGTTAGACTAGTGGTCTTGACAAAAAGCTGTGATATTAAAGGAAAAAGGAAATTCTTGACGGTGGGAAAGTCCAGACATTTTAATAGAACATCTAATTTGGATAAAAGGGCCTCCTGAAGCTCAACCGCAGATTCGGCATTTATATCCGAGAGGACCTGTGCGCTTAAAGGTTTTAAAATTTCGTTAATAAAAGGTTCCGATTTGCACTTTTCTTGGAGTATCTTGAGATTTTCAATAAATACAGAAGCTGCAGTTGCAAGCAAGACAGGAAAGTTAATTTCAGAGACCAAATGAGGATAAACCTTTTCGTGAAAAGTTAATTGTGATAAAGTAGAGCCGATTTGAATTACAACCTGTAGATCTCTTTTGAGGCATTGTGGATCCTTGGCATCAGATGAACACATCTGGTCCAATAATGTGGAAAGAATAGGCAAAAATTTTCGCTGTAGTAGAGGTGTTGGAAATTGAGGTAGTATTTCATTCAAACCTTCGAGAAATATACTCTTTTCCTGTGCGTTCTTGGTTGGTAGATCGTCCAAAAACGTAAGAGTCTTGACGAGGGGATCTTGGAAAAACTCGGAATCGATAAATTCGCTAATATTATCGAAGCGATTAAATACATCCCTGTTCATCAATTTGGGCATGCAAAAACGCAGTTTCTCTGGTAATTTGGAGAAAAACTTGTTAGAGGTGTACTGTACTAATTGCCGTTCAAATTTGGTGTATTGGTCTCCAAAATCCGTAACATTACTTTCGCAATTTATCAGGTTCTTCTTGTAGTAAAGAAAATAGATGAGAGCACCCAAAGAAAAAAAATCGTTTTTGGGAGACAGCATTTTATCTATTATGAGTTCTGGCGCACTATAGTTCAGAGGTATATGCATGAAGCTCGGTACTCCACGATTGAACTGAGGCATGAAGTAGTCTGCTGTATTGGTGCCTTGGGGGAGCTTTATCAGATGTCCCAAGCCAAAAATCTTCCAATCTGAATTTTCGTTGACAAGAACGGACTGGGGTTGCAAATTCAAAAGAACCGAGCTGGCTCTATTATGGATAAATTCAAGCGCTTGTGAAATCTGCAGTATTCCTCGCTGAATAATAACACCCCCCGAGTTGGCTCCACCCTGTAGAAAATCAAGTTCATCACTTTGCTCCTGCCCAAAGATGGTATCTAAACTACCTGTCACAAACTCGGCAACGAACATGAAGTTCTTAGTATGCTCTTCGAGCGGCTCTATCAAAGTCAGAACATTAGGGTGCTTCAACTTGGCCAAATTACTCACTTGGGTCTTGAGTACGTTGTACGCCTCTTGGATAATCAGTTTATCACTCGATGATGATTTTGATTTGATGACCCCGTATGTTAACAAATAGCTTTCAAACTGTTTCTTATCAAAGATGAACACCGATATCTTCGCAGGTGCATTGGTGGAGCTACTCTTGGGTCTTCCTGTATGTACACTCCATGAATCGACGACAAAAGTGGGGGAAGACGAATACGAATAGTTTGAAGAGATGCTAGACTTTGAAGACCAAAACATTTGGCGCTTAAACATCCCGCTGGTATCTTTGTTGGGACCACCTTCTAGAAAAATCCCAGGTGTCGGATGTGTTGATTGAAAATTTCATATCGCGTTGAACGCATAAACCGTCTATCAAGCAACGGCATACCGTATTCGCCGTAACTGCAATTGCGCTCACCATAACATTCCTTGGCCTAATATCGCTTCCGAATAACTGAGCTAACGTAAAATGCTGTTTGATCCTGGCTTCAATATTGCTGTTGTAATGTTCCTTTTTGCCTGGAAGATTCACATTACATATGCAGATAAGTTCTAAAAATCTACAAACACATCCACTTTAAATTTAAGATGAACATACCCGAAAGTGTACCCATAAAAACAATGGAGAAGCTTTTAACTCGTACTTATCGTTTCTTAAATGGTTTACTATTGTGGAGCCATTCTCTCTTCGTGACTACTAAGTCAACAAAAAAATGCGCAAGCCCGGAATCGAACCGGGGGCCCATCGATGGCAACGATGGATTTTACCACTAAACCACTTGCGCTTTTCTTGCTATTTACGGAGATTTGAGTATTACAACATAGATTTGGATATACATGATCTATATTTAACAGACTTATTTATCGGTTTGGAACGATTAGAACACATAGATCGTTTCTTTAAAACACACAAGGAAGATGGAATGGAACGATGTACTATCGTTTTGGTCTCTGAAAAGTCTAGATACAAGACTAGATCCAAGTACAGATATCAAGAGGCGACAGAAAGTTAGCTTAGGTGCATCTAAGCCGTTATGGCGTACGTGGGAATTCAAAGTGTATTATGTGGTTTTTTTGACCGTCGTTCCGCTAATGATAAAAACGGCGATGTCAGCTAGTACAGAAGATAGCCCAAATTATTACAAATTTGAGAGGCTCCTGAGCCCAGGATGGATCATGGGAAGAAAAGTAGATAACAGTGATAGCCAATACAGATTTTTTAGGGATAACTTGCCGCTTCTTGTCGGTCTAGTCGTACTACACACTGCCTTAAAGAAGTCAACGTTATACGTCACTGGAATTAGCAAAGTTAGATTTGATATGCTATTTGGGATATTTTTCTTATTTGCTGCCCATGGTGTGAATGCCCTTCGAGTCTTGTTTCATTTGCTCGTCAACTTTCTCATCGTGAAACTTTTCAAGAAACACCGTCGTTTTGCAACTATTTTGTCGTGGACTTACGGTGTCGGCACACTCTTCATGAATAATAGCTTTAGAAGCTATCCCTTCGGTCGAGTATTGTCATTTTTGTCCCCACTTGACTCATCTTTCAAGGGCATCATCGAGCGGTGGGACGTTTTTTTCAATTTTACCTTACTTAGAATGCTAAGTTTTGACATGGACTTCTTGGAGAGGTGGGATGATGTGACTGGTAAAAGGCGTGTATCCCCTGCTCCGATATCTATGGATAAACCAGAATTAAAGAGGGCAGCGTCATCAGCTACCCGTTTAGAAACCATCTGCGAAAACGGAACTCCATCTCTTCTCACAGATGAGCGGACAAGACTGAGTGCTCCACATCATATCCAAGATTATAACTTGTGCAATTATTTGGCATACGTCTCATACACTCCATTATTCATCGCGGGCCCAATTGTAACATTCAATGATTACTTTTATCAATCCCAGCACACATTACCTTCTATTACTACAAAAAGAGTAGCCATTTATGCTGTCAGGTTTGCATTATGCGTGCTTTCCATGGAAGTGGTTCTGCATTACTTATACGTTGTCGCAGTCTCGAAAACGAAGGCTTGGCATGGCGACACACCATTTCAAATCTCTATGATTGGCCTCTTTAATCTTAATATTATTTGGTTAAAGCTACTTATCCCATGGCGGTTGTTTAGACTATGGGCAATGATTGATGGTATTGATGCGCCAGAAAACATGATTCGCTGCGTGGATAACAACTACAGCGCGCTCGCATTTTGGAGAGCTTGGCACAGAAGTTTTAATAAATGGGTTGTTCGCTACATATATATACCTTTGGGGGGATCTCGCAACAGAATCCTCACTTCGCTAGCCGTATTCTCATTTGTCGCTATCTGGCATGACATTGAGCTAAGGCTGTTACTTTGGGGTTGGCTAATTGTCCTGTTTTTGTTACCTGAGATATTTGCAACAAAATACTTTGCTAAATATCAAAAGAAACCATGGTATAGATTTCTTTGCGGTGCTGGGGCTGTTGCCAATATATGGATGATGATGATCGCAAAC
Organism: Lachancea cidri; assembly: GCA_030569995.1. Classification (NCBI taxonomy): domain Eukaryota; kingdom Fungi; phylum Ascomycota; class Saccharomycetes; order Saccharomycetales; family Saccharomycetaceae; genus Lachancea; species Lachancea cidri. The sequence goes on from JAJLUF010000015.1 coordinate 37,062, forward strand.
CTATTCGGGTTTTGCTTAGGTACCGATGGCACCACCCAGCTCATAACAGACATGTTTTGCACCTGGGCAGGTATCAAATTCGTGGTTTGTGCTAATGTAGCGCTGTTCGTCGCTGTCCAAGTCATGTTCGAACAAAGAGAGCATGAGAAAAGAAACGGCATCAATGTCAAATGCTAGCTTCTGATAATTAATGCAATATTTCGTTTATTTTACGTACTTCAAAAGACTTTTTGATGCATTTTTCGCTATTATTACGAGACTCTTTTTTTGTATGCGCCTGGAGTTTCCATGCGTTTCAAGTTCCATAGACCTTTCCGATACTTCTTCGCGACTGTTTCGTGATATCTGTAGATGTCCTCCTCCCCATCAAATTCAGCACTACTTTTAGACTCGTAAACGACCCCTAGACCCCTTTTAACCATTTCAAGACTGACATTTCGCCAACCTGTCCATGCCCAGAATTCCACCTTGGCAACACACCTTCCGTATTGGTCAATTGAAAGTGGTTTGATCCAAACGTAGCGGCCAAGTAGCGTATACCTTAGCCAATTCAATGCTTCTTCGCTGAAAGGTTGCGCAGGATTACCGAAATGAGCTCTTTCCGGTGCATCTACCCCGCAAAGCCTTATTGAAAGTGTCGGTAAGTTTCTTTTATTTTTATAGTTTGAATGCAGATTTGAATATAGATTTTTCTCTTGAGTTCGTACCCAGGGAAGTAGCTTCTTGATAGAACGTTTTTGATCCTTTGGTTGAGGGTCATATTCTTCTAAATCCGGAGTGCGCCTTAGCCAGCCCCACCCTCCTCTTAGGCCACCTGGTGTGTGAAAGAAATGAAAGTTGTCACCATCACCAACAGCAGTAACTTTCCCGTATATCCAATTCTTTTTGAATATCTTTGAAGGTATTTGAGTCACTTTAGTGTACTGCTTCAAGTAGCGGTTGAAAAAAGCGTAACCCGAAAAGATAGAGCCTGTGAGAAAAAGAGACAGTAGGATTGCCCGCGGATAAATAGATTGAGAAGAGTTTGCTAAAGCGTTCCGATTGTCAGGCATATATACTTTCGCTGCCTTTCCTGTTCTTGCCTATTTGTATTTTACCCTCTCATAGGTTTTGCTTAATGATGATCTGGAAAGAAAAAAAAAAATGATTGAGAATTGTATCTATATAAATGAGGATTTTAATTAATTTTTACTAACATAGATATATTTACAAATCAAGCAGCCACCTCGTGCTTAGCCCAAAGTTTGAGAGTTACAGTCGCCAGGAAGCAAGGTAATTGGCCCTTTTTGACGACCAATTCTCTTAGCAGATCATCCCAGCCCTCAATTTCTGTATCCAAATTAGACTTCAGCTTATTCTGTGACAAATCTGCTACCAAATACTTCTCAGGCCTATAGCAAGAAATCATCTTTATTTGGCCATCTGCTAGGAATTCAAGCTTGAAGCCTAGTAATGAGTTGATAGCATCGATGAATTCTAAAGATTTCTTATTAAAAACCTCTCTCAGTCTCGTAATTTTCTTGTTCGATTTGAATATCTCCTCTTCCAGGCCTGCTATATCTAGCTTTAACCGCTCATAAACTGATCTCGGTATCACATCAACCTCCTCCTTATTAAGATGAGCTTTAAGATCCTCGTTTTCTTTTTGCAACAAATCCAAACGCTTCTTTTTCAAAAATTGATCCTTAAGAAAGGGACTGTCGCGTAACTGGAGTATACGTATCTTTTTAGCACTAAATTCCTGTATTCTCTCAATCTGCTGTTGAAACATCGTGACTGTTTCGGTTGCACTTTGGTATTTTCTGGCTAGTTCAAGATTTTGAAGTTGTAGCTCATTTAATCTTTGAGAGTAGTTTACACCGACATCATCGCTCTTCTTGCGCTTTTTCATGGGATTTTCTACATCGCTTTGCTTCAGCAACTCATTGTTCAATTTTTTCAACTCATTAGTCAAATCTTCAGTCCTGCTTTTATAGCCGTCAATTAAACCTTCAAGTGAGGCAGCGGGCTCATCCTTAGGTTGGTCATCAATTGAAACCAGTTCGTCCAGCTGTTGCCTCAGCAATTTGCATTCTTCGAATGAAAGGAGCTTTTGCTGTTCAATTTCGTAGTTCAATTTTTTTAGGTTAAGGATACTTGACTCGTAGTTCTTGTTCAGATCCAATATTTGATTGCGTTCCAAAGCCAATTCATCATTAAGGATTTTTAAATTGTTAAGGTCCAACTGCAATTTAGAATTCTCGTTGATTAAACCGAGATTCTCCTGTTTCAGTAGCTTCCATTCTCTTACAATCTCTTCCGGCGACGACACTGAATTCTCACCATCACCAGTTGCATAAAGATTCCATGAAGCTAGCTTGGATTGCAAAACAACATTTTCCAGTTGCATATCTTGAATTCCCGTCTGTAGAGAGTCCATCTGCTCCAATTTCCTTCGCAATTTTTCATTTTCCATCTTTAAAAACTCATGCGATTCATGAGCAATACGTAGCTTTTTCAGCTCATTTCCCTGCATAAGATTGGCCTTTTCCAAATCTTTTGAGAATGACATCTGGTCTTGCAGCAGCTTATTTAGTGTTGTCAATTCCTCGAGTTCCTCTGTCGAGTAGTTATGATGTGCCATGACTACTCGAGAGGCTTTTAAGCTAGCAACCTCATCATCCTTCTGAGCCACCGTCTTTTGCAATTGTTTGATTTCGGCGTTCTGCTTCTCAATTTCCTTTTCGTACCGTTTCAGAAGAGTCTTACTACCATCTACTTCGACCTGGGAGTTGTGGTACCTATTTTCATAGAGTGATAATTTCGATTGGGAAGTTGTTTGTAAGTCATCAAACTCTTTATCCTTGTGTAGTAGTTGCTGCTTTAAATCCAAATTACGCGCATCAGAATCGCGTTTGACTCGTAAAAGCTCTTCTTTTACATCTTTTAGCTCTTTTTCTAAGGATTCGTTAGTTTCATATAGATATTTGGTATCTTCAAGGGCTTTATCTAGCCCATCTAAGCTGTTTCGGTACTTTTTGTCGAGCAATGATAACTCTCTTTGAAGTGATAACTTCTCGATCTCGAAATCATTTTGCATTGTATTAATTTTGTATTGTAATGATAGAGCCTGACCTTTGGACGCATCAGGAGACAATGGCCGCTGTATAAAGGGAGAAGACCCTGTGCTCTCACTCATTCAGCTGTTATTGGTAAATGTAGGTCCAGTGTATACAGAATTTTTTTTTGAAGGGAAGAAAACTAACTTACCTGCCCTCATCTCCCTCAACAATAATTACTTCAATGTCAAGAGTGTAAGTACTCTATAACCGCCTTTTAACAGCTTCCATGCCTGTTTACTAACAACTCTACAAAGTCCAAGAAGTTTTAGGTTGCTCGAAGAGCTTGAGAAGGGTGAAAAGGGTATGGGACCCGAATCATGCAGCTACGGTCTTGCCAACAGCGATGATATCACCATGACTAACTGGAACGGTACGATCTTGGGCCCTCCACACAGCAGTCATGAAAACAGAATCTATTCCGTGGCTATTGAGTGTGGTGAGGAGTACCCAGACCAACCACCACAGATAAAATTCATATCCAAGATTAACCTTCCCTGCGTCGACCAAACAACAGGAGAAGTGAAGAAAAGCCATTTTCACACTCTGCGTGACTGGAAACGCTCTTACACTATGGAAACACTGCTCCTCGACTTACGGAAAGAAATGGCTATCCCTGCAAACAAGAAGTTGACTCAGCCAGCTGAGGGAACTACTTTCTAAGCATAGCATACCCCCCCATTGCTCTAATACATGTGTAGAACTATTTGAAGTTAACTCTCTAGGTGGGTATGTATCTATATATACCTAAATATCATTCACCTGATCAAAGCTAAATGATTTCGAACTCCGCTTTTCGAGTCCTTGAAAAAATAGTTCCCAAAATCTGAACTACTTTGCTTTACAACTCTCAGTAAACAGAGCTGATGATCAGGATATTCAGACCTCAGAGATTCGCTAGAGCATTTTATTCTATTGAGCACTCAAGTGTTAAGCTTCGAGATAGCTCTAAATTTGTAGCACTGAAACCAGTGACGAAACTGAGATCGATTTCATCTCCAGATTTTATCACTTCTCCAAACTCAAAGCTACAATCTCTGATATGGCATAGACCCTTACAGAATGTGTTCGTTACGAAGAAACCATGGGCCCAAAATACAAGAGAAGCTATGGTTCAGTTCATTACCCATCTTCATGATTCTTACCCTGAGATAAATGTTATTGTCCAAACAGATGTTGCAGAGGAAATCGCTCAAGATTTCAGATCGATGCCTCTTTCTAACCCTGGTCAACCACATATTCTCTATACAGGTAAAATCGAAGACATTGTTGATAAAGTGGACCTACTGGTTACGCTTGGAGGAGATGGAACCATATTACGTGCGGTCTCCATGTTCACCAACATGCAAGTACCACCTGTGTTAGCATTTTCTTTGGGCACATTGGGTTTTCTTTTGCCATTTGATTTCAGAGAACATGGGCAAATCTTCCAAGAAGTTATAAGCTCAAGGGCCAAATGTCTACATCGTACTCGACTTGAATGCCATGTTGTACGTCAGGGACAGGAGGCCACTCATCAGACGATAGCTCATCATGCTATGAATGACATATTTCTGCACAGAGGAAACTCCCCTCATTTAACAAACCTGGATATTTATATCGATGGGGAACATCTCACAAGAACAACAGCAGACGGTGTTGCGCTAGCTACACCAACTGGTTCGACAGCCTATTCATTATCTGCGGGTGGTAGCATTGTATCACCTTTGGTTCCAGCTATTTTACTGACTCCAATTTGCCCTAGATCTCTTTCCTTCAGACCATTAATTCTTCCCCACTCCTCTCACATCAAGATTAAAATTGGCTCAAAAATGAACACCGGCCCTGACAACAAAGTTGTCAAGTTGTCAATAGATGGAGTTCCACAAGACGATGTCAACGTTGGCGATGAAATACATGTCATCAACGAGATTGGTACTATTTATGTTAATGGCTCGCAGATTCCAAGCACGAGAAACGCCGATGCTCTCAAGAAGAGAGATAAAAGCATAAAAAACTCTGGCGTCTACTGTATAGCTAAAACGGAAAACGATTGGACAAGAGGAATCAATGAGCTATTAGGCTTCAATTCCAGCTTTCGTTTTTCGTCATCCAAGAAAGATAATTAAATATGTGTAGTCACTCATATTCAACCCGAGTTTTAGCATATTATTTGTATTATTGATCATTGCAACGATCCCCATACGGGCACACGAAGGTAAACCCTTAGGCTCGCCATGAAGGCGAACAGCATGGAACATTGCACCCAAGATCGATAAAATTAGTCTCCAGTCCAAGCTTCAACTTATAGAAAGGCAACACATATCACGCTTGTCATGGGCCAAGAACGCCCCGGAGGGGTTCGACCTCGAGGCGATGCTGTTATGCGCTGCGAATGGCTGTGAATTTGCGTTACTTTAGAAAGGCAAAAATTTTTAATGGCAGTAACTCAAGACTTTATATACTAAAAATGTTTTTGTTACCCGCACACGAATAGATTCGAGGCGATTATCGAAGGGCATTGTTGTATAGTTTATATAGTTGTATCTTTAATTGTATTCCTTGTATTTCAAGCGAATTCGTATGAGTCTCCTTGGTAAGCCGGCTTGGGACTTTTGCCACTATAACCGTTAGAGGGCAGGGTAGTGTGTACCTCCTCTAACTTGTGCAAAATAGGATTGAACACCATCTCGACGACATCTTCTGACCAAAGAGTATCCATGTGCTCATATCCTGGTAATTCCACGAAAGTAACATCTTTTAAATTCCCAATAAGGTTTTCCTTAGTTTTCTGCATGTCAATAAGGATATCTTGATCGCCGTAAACCAGCATCATGGGTAAATTCTCAATGACTTGTACTGGGAAAGGTGCGCAACGATGTAGTTTCCCGTTTAGAGAAGGCACGGAAGAATATAGCTTTGAAATCTCTTCCTGGAACATTTGGAATCTCTTATTGTTGATTATCTGAAACCAGTGGACTACGCTTTTCACGCTGGAAGGTGAAAACATATGAGTGTAGCCAATCTGCTTTTGAGTCAAACTAATGCGATCACTTTTCCAGTTGAACAGATAAACTAGAGACCAATCCACGACTTTCATATAGTTTATAGGTCCAAAAAATCTTTGCCAGAAGACCACCGATGGTAAGATAGCACGGGAACCAAAAATGAAATATAACAATTCGGAAGAAGATGTCACTAAGAACTTCGCGACTGGGTGGTTTAAGGACCTAGGAATCATAGCTGGCGATAGACCAATGAATAAGCGAATCTTATCTCTCAATTGAGGATTGACCGAAAATGCAGCAAATGCCTGTGAGGAACCTTGACTAAAGCCAATGTACGATAGCTTCGAGACTTTCGTTACATCAAGAATATATTGCAAAGAGTCTGGAATATCAAATATGGCATACTCGTCTAGTGAAAAATCCCAAAATTTGGTGTCTCTCGAGGATAGGTTAATGTGTTTACGACTGTATTTATTACCTCTATTATTGCCTAACCAAACATCGTATCCAAGATCCACAAGTAGGAAAGGAAGGCATTTCTCAGTAGTTTCGCCCAAAAGGAATAGCTCACTGTTTGTAAGTAGCCCATGATGAAAATAAACTACACCTTTCTTTACATCATCATTTTGAACATCAGTCTGTTTGCGTACGATTCTGTGGATAGTGAGAAGGTAATCATCTTGAGTCTTCACAACGTGTTCGTGAACTATGTAACCATGCGCTTGACAGATGCTAATAATATCAGCAGCATTCACTACCTCCTCGACAAGCTTGTTCGGGTACACATAGTTCTCAGTCTTGTACTTTTGAAAGAAAGGAAGCACATATATGAGGGGAAAAATATACTCAGAGTATAACCATAAGGGTATACGTAAGCACAAGCTTAGTAAGAAGCAGCCCAAGCTAGCCAAACGGTCATTCATTTGCTGTTCAGGGAGATAGGCTTAGTTATCTGAATGGCATGCTCGAGCTGATTTTGTGAAGAAAATATACGTTTGGTGATGCCATTTGCCGATAAATATCTGAAAACATAGAACATGACATAATCAGATTAAAAGAGTACATAATCTCCGTTATAATGTCTCGAATCAACCTCAATTACATTGGAAACCTTTAGCGAGTATAGTTCAAATGTTTTGAAAACAGTAATAGCATGACTTGCGTGCATCACAAACGTGGGATGTTTGAATTGAGACTTCCCAGCCACTTTCAATGAAACCGCCCACTGCAGTATATATACAAATGAACCAATTCAGGTGAGAGAAGGACGTGTCCTGGTTGGTGCCCGTAAAGAAAAAGCTTCACTTTCGAATGTTCAGAAGGCTCGAGCTGATCCAAAATATGGGTGCAGTTATGATACGGGCACTCGCATACATCTACAGTTCGAAGTCTTGCAAGAAACTGACACTGGATAATAAATGAACAATTCAAATCAAGCAACGCGATTTAACTCGATGTCAGTTTGATTTTCTGTGAAGCAGCAGCCAGCAGAATGAAAATTACGAGGATATGTTAGCACGCTATGCCATGTAAGTTCAATTAATATAAAGCTCACGAGCGCCCTAACTCAGCCTGCTCGATCTTTCAAATACTTATCCTTATGGGCGATGAAGGTGGAACATTTAATCATGTGGAGCCGAATTTTAGGTGTCAAGTATGTAAAAAAAAAAAAAGCAACTCTAGCAATATGCTAATAACTCATAAACCCTACAAGATTTAGTTTTCTTAATCTTCAAAATTCTTCATAATCCGGCTCTTGTGATGGAGCGATGCCTGTAGAAACGTTTTTATAAATATTGTGTGTTGTCGGGCTAGTTGAGGCTTCCTACTTAGGAGGACACGTGGGAAAATATGATTGAATTCTCTGTCACGAGAAACCAGCATAGTTAACGGCCGAATTTGTGGGGAATGGCTTTGTCATTCATGATCCAAGTTTATGGCTTACATTAAATGTCAGACTGAATGTAAAAGGGACGACATGAGAACCAACACCGATCTCCTCTTTAATTGATGGCAATTTTTTGAAGAAAAGTGTGTATCAGATGATATGTATGTGAGGATGCATGAGGTTCTTATGTGTTAAGTAATAATATTAAAGCCAACAACACTGCAGCTGAACATTACATAATCTACTTTGAATAGTAAAGAAGGAAGAAAATCGCAGTGTGCTCTCTATTAAAATTTAATGATTATTTTAACCTCTAAAAGGTCAGAGGACTTTCCGCTAACCCCAGTTTGGTCTTTGTTTGTTTCCTTCCCTTAGGGCATGAGAGAGTGACATTTTAATCTAAAAACCTCTTAGTTTACTTTTTTAGGTATAAAGTGACAGAGTTAAAGTGACAGCTTTCCTATTTAAGATCAAAATGAGCACACAAACCAAAGTAGAGGAGACAAAGTCTACATCAACACCATTAATTATGGGTTTATTGTGGTTAACAATCTATGAAACCGCTTTAAATTATGAGGTTTTCATTCGTTCTGCAACTCCTCACTTTGCGGGGCTTCATATCTCTACAAGATCAACATGCAAATATTCATATAAATATGTTGTTCCAGTTAGTGTTCTGGTTTAAAATTGAGTAGTAGTTTAGTCAATTAATATCTGCCTTGAGCTTACAACGCAATCGTATCCTATTCTAATTTTAACAATGATGTACTTGGTGTTTTTAGCGCTTGGATTTGCTCTCACTTCGATTTTTGTTTCTGCAGCTCCCGTCGAGGTCGCTGACACTTCGGTTAAAATACCACAGGAGAGTATATTAGGATTTTTGGAAATATCAAAAGAAGACGACATTGCTGTTCTTCCTATTACAAACGGCACTCATTCGGGATTCTTGTTTTTGAACGCTACACTTTTAAATGACGCTGGTGTTTCGACCTCTGATGAAATTGAAAAGCGGTCAGCAGATGCATGGCATTGGTTGAGACTCAGCGGACCTATGTACAAGAGAGACGCGGATGCAGATGCTGAGCCATGGCATTGGTTAAGGTTGAATGGTCCTATGTACAAGAGAGATGCGGATGCAGATGCTGAGCCATGGCATTGGTTAAGGTTGAGTGGTCCTATGTACAAAAGGGATGCAAATGCCGATGCCGAACCATGGCATTGGTTACGCTTGAGTGGCCCTATGTATTAGGCAAGTACTTAAAGGACAATCAGAGAAATCTGGCACAATTACATTTGACCCTCAAAGTTGTCGTTTGTGAAAGTAATGTTAATTTTAGCTTTATTTTGTGTATGAGCTGCAGTTGCAATATTATGCTTGTAATTCTGTTTCAGTACAAATCAAATATGAGCGTATAAATTATATTAACAGTTATGTATAATACTGAATCGATAATTTTCCATGTTTCTCTATTACTAGAGTTTGGTTACGTTCGGCTACAGTAAAGTATAACTATCTGTTAAATGACAAAATAGCACATTATAGTAGAAAAATATTGATTAATCACGGTCTACAAGAGCCCTTTAGATCTCTCTTTATTAAGAGGCGCCCGATCTGTTCGATTCTTCATGTTTGTCGCACATGCCGAACCATCCATAAAACAATCTTCTGAAGAAATTTATAATGCTGTGTAGAAGCCCCTTATATCCAGTTGAGTCTGCTAGTTTACTAATGCCTGTATCTGCAGAATTTGGAGGGTCATTGGAATTGTTGGTGGCTGGTTGATCTTGTTCAATACCTTCGTCGTACCCTTCAACATCCGATTTGCTGATCACCACAGGCGCTTCTTCAAAGTTTCTTACTTGTGCAGGTAGTACTGGGGTTGGATTGGGGCTCGATGTGGCTTCTCTTTCAATACTTTCCCCTTCACCAGAGGCCGCTGGATCCACATTCGCTGATGAAGCCTTAATAGCAGGATTCTTTCCTAAATACATTACATTATTTTCATTACCATGCTCGTCGATCTCTTTCGCAAAATTATCGTCGGTAAACCAATTATCATTTCCATCAACGAACTTGAAATAGACTCTAGTTTGATCTCCGCTTGTCGAGCAATTTTTCAATTCTGAATCATTTAATTGATATTCCCATTGTTTTTGTGCCGCATTTTGAACCATAGGAATTACCTGCCATTGTGAAAAATTACCGGCGACACTTAAGGACGTTATGTCACTCGAAGGGTGTTTGAATACAATTTTATTCATCTCTCAGCAATATCTGCTCTCTATTGTAAAACTTTCTACAACTTTTAGGGAGACTGTTTTATGTTGTCATCACAAAGGGCCAATGTGACACCAGTATCGCGGTCACATGGACAGAAAATTTATTCACGATTTCGATATATTTTGAACTGAATGAGGCATTGAATAGTTCAGTAAAGTCAGCCTGCTTTGAGGTGAAAGGTACTCCAATTGTTTGGAACTGTTTTAATCGATTGCTTGATTTTATCAATTCTGTCGTAGCCTGAAGGTCGGTGAATTTTTTAAATGTTTTAACAAGTGAATTAAGTTCGTTTAGTATATACTGGGCAAAGGCTTGAGCGGAGCTTCTGAAATACTCAGCTCAGATCTTTCCCTCTTTGGAATCAAATTGAAACCAGTGTCCTTATAAGTAAAAAATTAAAAAACTCCTAACGAAAATAGCGAGGGACATTACCACATCTGTCTTTGCCAAAATTGATTTTTAGATCTTGAAAATGGGGATTATATTTGACCTTGTCGATGGCGAGAATTGCGTGACTAATGTTGGTGAAGTTGACAAAACAGCAATTCTTTTCATGCAGAAAATTGATCTGTTCCACCTCACCGAATTCTTGGAAAAGTGCTCTCAGATTTAATTCAGTAAAAACTGGATTATCTCCCTGACTATCAGTCGCAAAATCGATGTTTCCCATGTAAATGTTTCTCGACGCACCATGACTCACAGCTAATGCTAGAGCATTTGAAAGAGGACCAGAATGTTTACCCCAGCCAATCTTGCAACGCTTGTTGTGAATATTCAATCCATGTAACGATGTCATCGCGTAAAATTGAGCCGCAGCTGTAGGATCAATAAAAGTAACAAAACAGACATGTCGGTCGACAAGAAGCTTGATATTTTGTAGAAGTCCACCTCGAACGGCATTGCATATCTCTTCAATTCTGACTTCCTTGGGCAAATTTCCTAAGTAAATCGTTCGGTTACCTAAGTTGTTTGCACCACCAGCAGCTGTTGCAATGGCAGCAGCAGCAGCAGACTGTTGGAGTAAGGTACTTGAAATAAAATCACGGTCTGTATATTGAACGAGGTGTTCCATTCCTGGTTGTAATCCCAAAAACTGAGCTGCGTTATGCTGTTGCGTTTTCGTAATGAAAGCGCATCTATCTTTGCCATAGAATATTCTCTTGTTGTAGTAGCAAGGATTAATAGTTGCCAGGTTCGACACAACTTTGATCGCGCTAAAAATTGAAGAGAAATGAACGAAAGCAATTCCTTTATCACGCACTATTTTAATGGACTCGATTTCCCCAAAGTAGTCTAAATCACGCCTCAGCTTTTCTTCGGTTATTAGCTCTTCTTGTGGATCGGCCCCGAACTGAGATGCGAGTTGTGGATCCGTATTCAAACGTCCGAGATAAACGTTTCTTGTGGCACCGTCATTAGATACTGCAGCTGCCACTATGGGATCAATTGATGTAGGTTTTCCCCATCCGATTTTAATGTCACGACCTTCAATATTTAGTCTTTTCAAAATTGCATCGGAATGAAATAGCAATGCGGAGCTTTCATCAAGAAAGGAGATGAAGGCACACATTTTCTCTGGTAGAATCTTCACATCTTCTACAACACCACTGCGAACATGATCAAGTAATTGTCTCGTTTGAAGCATGGGCGGAACGTTGCCGAGATAAACTGTCCTACTAGGGGCAGAAGTAAAATCGCGTGGATTGTTCAATTGAAGAGGTTGATTTGTTAATGGAGCATTTGCCGCTGCTGTAGCTGCGGCAAATGCATATTTGGAATTTTTTGGAGCACTTGAATAGCTCGAAGAATCTGTGGAAATCTGACTCGAGGCATTTTCCATTTCGGTAGGAACAACTCCAAATGAGGGTTGTTCCGAATGCGCCTGATTAGAGAAGCCTTGTCGTTGCTGCTCCAGATATCCTACATCCTGGTAGGTAGCAGGGTTCGGCCAAACTGACTGTTCAGATTGGCAAGCTAAATGTGAGCTAGGTGATATCGACTTGTATAAGCCGTCATCCGTGCTAGGCGTCGGAACTGTAGAAACATCAAATGACTTCATTGGTGACGTAATATATTGTTGATCAAATGAGGACATGGTAACTTTGAAGATGATTGAGAATTGAAACTAATGGAACTGGTCGTAAAAATTTGAAAGCACCAATGAACTGAACAATGAAATAAAGCACGAAGAGAAAGAAAAGGACAAAACTATAGTTTTGGCTATGCAAAATTAATTTGAGGGAAAAGAAAAACGTTATCTAGAACAAATTGAAATGTTGACCTGCTTAGCTAGGTTCTGCACGTCAAAAATGTTTTTGGAAATTTGGGCCTGATCAAACCGAAAAAAAAAGTAATCGATCGAGAACTGAAAGGAAACGAGAAAAAACGAATTGAAATAGAAAAGCTTTCTACAGATGAGGCTTTCTAAACGTTGAATTGACGTCTAAGCAACAAACTGTTAACGAATTGATTTTAATCTTTCTGTTAAAGTCGAGGTGGTGTAAAGACAATAATAAGGAGAATGAAAACTATGCTCGAAAATTTTGTGGACCCTCTTTTTGTACGAGATTCGTTGCCCTAAAGGGGAATAGTAAATGGAATCTTGTTAATAATTCGACATGAGAGGATGCCTCTTCGTATTTACAATGAATTTTCAAGTTATTCGGTATTAAACCTCATTTAGATTACATGCCTGTAAATTCGGGCATTAACACTATTCCCTATCATGTTTCTTGAAGTTTCGACGAACGTAAGGTCGGATTCTTAATTAATAAAAAATCAAGATACGCACACCAACGGCTTGCTAGGTGATTGGCAAAGCATGTATCGTGTTCGTTCTCTAGACACGTGGTTAGATGCAAAATCCAGAACATCCAAATATTGGAAAGCCGTTGTCGTCACCTCAGGGTCTTTGTGCATCAAAACTCGCAATGCATGGCTACCTTCCTGGAAGCTTTATAATTCCTTAGCAAGCGTTTTTTAATATTATCGAACAATGCAAAAATCACGTCAAGCGCTCTTTGATACAGAAGGTGGATACAGAAGAAGATCGAACGTTGTTGATTATTGCGTTGCCTTTATACTATCCGGAACCCCAATAATCTTTGTAGGCAAGACAAGACTACAGAATCAGTCAATCATTGTCTGTCTCCGTTTCAGTTTCGGTTTCAGTTTCAGTTTCCTCTTCGTCTTCATCAGCTCCTCCTTCGGCACTGGTAGGGTTCTCTGACTGCTCTTCCTTGATAGTCACACTTAAATCAGCATCCTTTTGCGTAATTGAGGGTGTTCTCGGCTTTGTAATTTCTCCTTCAGCGGATTGATCTGTCGGCATATCCTCAAGATCCATCATGGGTTTCGACTCTGTATTGGTGGTTTCGGAAACAACTTTCACAGGTGAGTTCAATGCCAATAGTGGTTCTTCAAGCTTCACCAAAGATTCTGAGAACGGTTTATTAATGCCCATGAATGCAAAATCATCGGCAGCAAAATCCTCCGTATAATGGTCTTTTTTGATCTTCTTGGCTACAGCTCGCTTCGTTGGGGACTGAGAGCTCGAAGTGTCCCTTCTTTTCTTGGGTGAACTCATTCTCGAAGCCGGGGTATGCACATATGCATTTAGTAAGCGTTCATCAGGAGCCTCATTTGGGCCTAAACCTCCGTCTAATCTTCGTTCTAGTTCCTGGATTTTCTTCTTCTTCTCATTCAACAACTCAACGATCATAGTTCGCGTTTTAGAATCTCGGTGCATAATTGTTTCATCGAAATCGTCTATGTTTCTTTTCAGGCTCTCAATTTCCACTTCAAGACCGGATTTTATACGCATCAAGTCGTTCACCTTGTCATTAGCCTTGCAATGATCTTGAAATAATTTGAAGCTCAGCTTGAAAAGGTCTACTTCCTTACCCAGTGACGAGAACAATTCGATCTCTGCATTCTTTTTAGTAATTCCACGCGAGTCAAGCTCCCATATTAACTTCCAAGTATCTCCCCTCAAGTCACATTTCCAACTTGACCCTTCAATGTCTAACACAACGTCCAGTTGAAGTGCATTCCCAGATAGTAGCCTCACAAAAGTATACCAAGCAGCTTTACGATCCGAATTAGCAAAACATTTTAATGTATCCAAACTTAAGCCCTCTATGATGTGTATTTCGCTACCTTCACTTACGATTAGTTCCTTGATCTTCAGCTCCCAAAGCGCATTGAGGTCAACACATTTATCAAAGCTGAAAATTGCCTTACAGAGAACCAAATCAACTTCTTCATCTAATGACACAGCTGGAAAGCAACTGACGAAGGACATAGTTGAGGTTGATTCAGTTTACTAACGAGTTATAAGGAGCTCGTTCCATCTGTCGAACATGTGATGTTCGTAAGAAGCGCCACATGTCATTTACGTTGGCAACGATTTTTAATATCTCGATTACTAAAGTACCATAAAGTACAGTACTCACCTTCTGTGATAATTATCGTGAGCACTCCCCGAGCTATGTCTGCTGAAGTTGCTAATGGTACAACGATTTTGCCCCCAGATTATAACCTCAAAGAACCGGAACCTGAACACTGCCCTGGTCCTGAGTCTGAAAATGCCGGTAAAGGTGATGCTTGCGAAGGATGTGCTAATAAAGAGGTCTGCGAAAGCCTACCCAAAGGTCCCGATCCTGATATCCCACTAATAACAGAAAATTTGTCTCAAATTCGTCATAAAATTCTTGTCCTATCAGGCAAAGGTGGTGTGGGAAAGTCGACATTCACTTCCATGCTATGTTGGGCTCTGTCCTCCGATGAGGACTTACAAGTCGGTGCGATGGATTTGGATATTTGTGGGCCTTCTCTACCGCAAATGTTGGGCTGTGTGAATGAGAATATCCATGAGTCAAACACTGGCTGGAGCCCCGTATACGTGGCTGACAATTTAGCGGCAATGTCTATTCAATTCATGTTACCGGAAGACGATTCTGCCATCATTTGGAGAGGCTCAAAGAAAAACGCCTTGATTAAGAAGTTCTTGAAAGACGTAGATTGGGACTACTTAGATTATTTAGTCGTGGATACCCCTCCAGGTACGTCAGACGAGCATATATCCATCAATAAGTTCATGAAAGATTCTGGGATAGATGGAGCACTGGTAGTTACAACACCTCAAGAAGTCGCTCTATTAGACGTACGAAAAGAAATCGACTTTTGCAGAAAAGCTGGTATCAAGGTTCTTGGTCTCGTTGAGAATATGAGTGGTTTTGTATGTCCCAACTGTAAAGGACAATCTGAAATCTTTAAACCAACGACTGGCGGAGGTGAGGCACTTTGCAATGAGATGGGAATTACTTTTCTTGGTTCAGTACCACTCGATCCACGAATAGGACAATCATGTGATGCGGGTGAGAGTTTCCTAGATACTCATCCCGAGAGCCCAGCTTCAGTGGCAATTTTGAATGTTGTTGAAAGATTGCGCGATGCAGTCGGTGATATTTAGATTATATGAAATCAACGCAATAGCATTTCTCGTAAATTGTATAATATAATGTGACTTTTGGATGAAACGTGAATATGTACCTCGTTTCGACAATGTAATATATTGATGCTGGTGAGAGGTTAAATAGACCGCGAATACTTCAATGCTTATAGTGCAGAAAGAACAGTAGCTAGATAAACCCTTTCAGGTTGTCCTAAAGGTAAAGCTAAAAGTTTGTCTTTTGTCAATTGAAGAGTGACATCCTTTTTATAAAACTTCAGGAAACCCAAACAAACATTGTGAGACATTATGCAACAGCATATTGGAATCTCTTTAACGTGCGCTTGTGTTGCATACAATACAGGTAGCCCATTTAGCAGTTTTTCCAGCAACTCTTTGCTGTCATCTCCTTCGGCAAATTTTAAGTAGTTCTCAAATACACCGAGTCCCTTCGCCCAATTTTGTAACTGGTGTGCCGGGAACTTCTTCAAAAGGTCTTTTAAAAGAGCCGGATTTTCAGCTGAAACACCTTCATCGCTGATACTTCTCAGAATTAGGCTAGGTGCTACTTTCGAGAGCATGACTGTCTCAGCAGCTTCATAAAGCTCACCGTCTAACAAGTTTTTGACCTGTGTAACATAATCGTTATTGTACTTGGCCTGCAAAGCCAACGCTTTGAATGTCAGTTTGCGAGGAATTTTCAACCTAGAGAAGGTCTCCTGATTTGATGCCTTTGAAAAAAATTCAATGAATCTGGTAACAATTAGGTCGATTTGCTGCTTTGCCACTTTGTCATTTTGTATAAATAACAGAGTGAATAATGCTTCATTAAAAAACTGCCCGATCTTTAGTTGCTCGACGTACTGCAAGGTCAAGGCATCTAGCAGGTTATTTGAAACCACGTCCTGCCCTTTTGATTTCAAAATTTGAATAAATAACCATGAGAATCGGATATCGAGAATGTTCTTTGTAAATCCAGCATACTTAAAAGTCGAGTGACTCTTGTCTTGTGCTCCGTAGCACCTTAAAATCTTCACAGCCACCGAGTGATGAGTTTGAGGATCCGTACTGAAATTTTGGTTGTCCAGGCATTCCGATACAAGCTCTTCCAACGAATGCCCGTCAATATCTCCGTAAAGAAGAGATATGGCTAAATTTTCTAACCAGGATAGCTCCTTAGAGAAGTTCACCAAACACTTATTACCATGTAGTTTACCACTCAGTAATTGATAAATTTTGATGATTGGGTGATCAACCTTACTATTAACGGACTTCCAGCTTTCCAATTGTAGCGAGGAAAAGTGACGAACGTTGGGATCATTTGAACCGAGTAAAGTAATGAGGACTGCCAGATGATGGTTTTTTGACTCGACTGCTAGCTTGGTGGCTCCAATTATATCATTCACCACCAGCATTAAAAATATTTTTTCGTTAGGTGAAGTCGCCTGCTCAAGCCTTGATGTGAATCCAGTAGACACTTCTTCAGTCACCCAACGGCAAAGTTTTTGGTATCTTTCCTTTTTAATAAGCACCGCCGAGACTTCGGCACTCTCTGTATCATATGGCAGATTTATATCATCAAACAGGATCGAAGCTAGCCGCCAAATCTTATACTCAGAATGAGATTCGGAAAAGGTATCGGCAATGTCCTTGAATGTTAAGGAAAATTTGTTCAGTAGAGGGTAGCCATTTTTTGCCCTTGAGGTTAAAGTTGATGATGCTAAGCTCCTAGCAAAAATTTGGTTCACAGAGGATTTCTGATTTTTGAGAGTTGAATGCAAAGAAAAGATCGCACACCCCGAGACAAATTTCTCAGATTTGAGCGTCATGGTGGAATCATTGTTGAACCTTGCAAAATTAACCGATCTATCCAATTTTCGGTCTTTTATCATCTTCTTATGCTGTCTCAGGTTGCTATCGAAATCACTAAATAAAGCCGATGCGTTATTAACCGTTTTTCTTTCGAGCATATCAGTTGCAGTTGAAGAGGCAAAAATAGAGTTATGCTGCAACCCTGCCAGTTTTAGTTGTTCTACCCAGCTGTTGGAAGTATCCAAAGCAGGCTGAGCTTCTAAAACTTCAAAATCCTCAGCATCTAAATTCGAGGGTTCATATTTCTTCTCTTCGACCAGTTCATGCATACCGTAGTCATCGACGGATTGTGAGTAGCCACTCATATCATGCATACGAACGAGATCTTGACCTAGCGCAGCAATTGATGAATCTTCGTAATCCGGTACTGTTGCCATTTCATTGAATATTTCAAGAGATTTTCCGTTTTCTTCAACTTTTGTTACTCGACTACGAGGAAGAGCAATTTTTCTTTGCTTTATCTCTTCGCGACGAAGCTCCTCGGCCTCCTGCTCATCAACCTCGGCATCCTCCTCGTCCAACAATCCCCATATGCTAAAATGCTTTACCTTAAAGGTCCAGATACCTCCAAAAGGATTATATGAAACAAATTCCATTCCCTTCAGTTTTCTAAGTTTTTTGACAAATAATTGAACCTCGATTAGCTTGGAGTTGTCTTTAATTGGCTCCTTAGTTTTTTTATCAATTGGATAGACCTGTTCCAGTGTAATGGTGGCTGGAACATTTAGTCCATATCCAACCGGGGGCTTGGAAGTTTCATCGGGATAGACTTCTACTGTCTGATTTTCATTAAAAAGAACCATATTGTCGAAAAGGTTGCCCTCTAGATCATTCATGAGGTCACTCAAATCAACATCGTAATCAAAAGATATAGAGCCATAAGCTTTGCGTCCAATAACGAAATTAGGTACTGCACGCAGTTGCTTGACTGGCAGTTTTAGCAGTTGCTCGATAGACGGAGATGACCAGTATCCTTGGGATTTTTCATTCAAATTCGTGCTAACTCCGCTATCAGCATCTATTCTGACTTTAGTAACCGGGCTACCTTGCTCGATGTCATTGATCTCACCAGGGTGGTCAGGAATTGAATCTCGATCGCTCAGTACTTCACCTAGTAGCCGAATCTTAGTAGTGGCACCGCCACCTGAGAGAAGTTTCATTTTCTTGGCTGCGCTCCTGCCTGTATCAATCTTTAGTTTGCGCATTTCTGAAACATCTGTTCTTTTAATAAGTGGAGTTAAATCTCCGTTCCTTGTTTGATTATTGGCATTTTCTAAGAAAGCTTCTTTTACTCCATTGGAAATAAAACTTTCTCGACTTGGAAATGCTTTACGCGCTGGTGAGAAAAGACCTTGGATCGATTCCGTACCTTTAACGGAGCTTAGTCTCGAGCTTAACTTACTTATCAATGTCGTCTGCGATTGCACGTTTGAAGAGACTGCGCTTCCAGCAGAAGAAGTAGAGAAAGCGCGCTTCTTCTCATCATTCAATGAACCCTCTTGGGGTAGCCTTTTTTTCTTTAAGGAGGCAGTAATAGAATCCGGCATATTCGTGACTCCAGAAAGCATTCCACCTATTTGTAAGCCATACGGGTTATCTGATAATGAGGCAAAGTTCTGTTGGGTTTGCCCAACTTGAGAATTTGGGAATGAGAAGTTTCCAAGTTTTGAATTTCCTGCAGAGTTGGCAATGTTATTGTTATTGTTCAACATGCCATTAGTTAGGCCATTTCCAAATGTACCAGGGTTCGAATCAACCTTGCTATTAGTGAAAAGACCACCATTCGCTTTGTTTCCAAAAAGAGTGTTCGGATTTGAAGATAATTTGCTATCAAATAAGCCTCCAGAATTTGCCACGTTAGAGTTATTAACTGGGTTCGAATTACCGAACAAACCCTTGGATCCATTTGTACCGAAAGAGCTCCCCATCGACCCACTTCCTGTATTTGAATTCATAGTGTTATTACTTGAATTTCCAAAAAGACCGCCGGCTGAATTGGTGTTTTGACCGGCACCGACGCCATTCGAAAATAAGCCTCCTGCACTATTAGAATTTGTACCCGCACTTGGTTTTGAGAACAGACCGCCACTCATATTTCCGTTCGTTCCTGGTAATCCAGTTGTAAGATTATTTGGTTTGGACGTGTTCCCACCAAAAAGAGTATTTGTTGAGGCCGCATTGCTGCCATTTCCAAAAAGCCCATTGGAAACAGCAGGAGATTGGTTATTATTTCCAAACAAACCGCCTGTAGGGTTTTGTGCCTGGTTTAGTAAGTTCCTGGGTTCGGTAGGTACAGATGGGCTTGGTGTAGATACAGCATTGAGATTGGCATTACTTACATCGCCGAATAATCCTCCTGCTGACTTTGGCCGAGGCTGGAAAGCATTATTGGTTTGCGTGGGAGTTGACGTGGGCGTTGATGTATTTAGCCCACCACCAAATAACGAAGAGCCGCCATTATTGGAACTGAACATGTCTATATTGCAGAAGGTTTTCTTATATTACTTCCTTTCCAAATCAAACTCGCACTATCACGCCTTTGGAACTGAAATTTCAAGCCTACTTGTTCAATTGAGAAGCTCGTATTTTGCAAAGTTCGCGAGAAAGACACTCAATGGATTGCTTGTATATGGGTC
Source organism: Lachancea cidri (assembly GCA_030569995.1). NCBI lineage: Eukaryota > Fungi > Ascomycota > Saccharomycetes > Saccharomycetales > Saccharomycetaceae > Lachancea > Lachancea cidri. Next base: position 57,276 of record JAJLUF010000015.1, read on the forward strand.
AACTTTGATGCCTTGCGGTTAGAATGTGTTCTTCTAAAACAACATAAACATCTGCGAACCCACAGAAAAATTTGATTTTCGAATTACAGAGATTCAAGTCACGTGATAACTTATATAATAGAGCAAATACTAAATATCAATGCAAAGTAATCAAACAAATGAATTTTTATCTAAATGCAAAACTCGCAATCGTTCAACCATGGTAGTACATCATTCGTTCTGGTTTTCATATAGTTCTCGACGATTTGTGGATTCAGGTTATGGCCATAGATAACCTTGAATTTGATTTTTGCATTATGAGAGCGTTTTTTGTGAGTTGCCGCCTGTATAAATTCATCAATTAGAAGAAAACAAAGTACTTTGAAGTTGGATGCAGGATCAAAAATTCTGATTTGTATGGTTTCAAACCCTTCAGAATCCCTCATAATTCGTGTTGGAAACAATGCGGATAGTTTTTCGAACTCTGTTACTAGAATACGAGTAGTGTAGTAATCTTCCCGGGCCTCTAATACATAAGAAAAAACATTCGAAACCTTTTCCCTAGCATCTTCAAGAAACCTCCCATACAATACTTTTTCGATATCTGTAAGAGAATCGGCTATTGTAAATTTCGCCTCACGAACATTTTCTGTATGAAGAATGTCCAGGTCAATTTGGAGTTGAGCCGAAGTGATTTCAATCGTGAGCTTTGTGCCAGAAAATTTCAAAAGCTTCAACCCGGATATCTTCTCAAAAGTTTCGAGCTTTTTTCGCAGCTTTCCCAAGTCATGTTCTGTGTATATTTTATTTTTCCTAATATCAGCACTTAAAGCAGTTATTTCTCTTTTTACATCAGAAATCTTCGACGAGAGTTTGAGAGCTTCAGCTTGTAGCCGATCTCTCTCATTCTCCAGAGATGTAATGCTTTCCACTTTTACCATATTCTTTCGTAGCTCCTCTTTCAGATTCTCCAGTTTCAGACGAGTTTTCAGCTTTGGTGTGACAACGCTGAGATGCGGAATTTCCTTAGCTAAATGCAATTCCCTAACTAAATTCTGTTTGATTTCAATTACGCGCTGCTTTATTCCTGTCGCCTCTTTGATTTGATTCGTTATAGCTTCTTCCTCCTCCTTCAAGAGTGAAGAATTTTCTTTCAAAACACTTTTAATGCCTTTAAGATGCTGAGATCTCCATTCAAACCACACCTTCTTGGCTTCAAGCCTTGAATAGCTTTTTATTAAATGAATTTGTTCATTCATCAAACTTCGAACTGATTCACTAGATTCGAAATATTCTGTGAATAGTAAAGGTGGGGCATTCTTAGATACTTGCTCATCAAGTTCACTAAACAGCTTTTTGGACTCTTTGATTCTTCGGATTAATTCCTTGCAACAGAAAGCATAAATTTCAAGCATAGGCATGTCTGCATATAGTGAATCATAAACTTTGGCTGCTGAGCACGGGTAGTTTCTATCGATATAATCAAAACTCACCATTTTTGAAGTTTCTGAAATGTCGTTCTCTAGAGTGAAATTAACCCCAGTGGCACTTAAAAATTGCTGCAAAGAGATTGCTTCCACATTAATCCCGACTTCCTGGGCTTCCGAAGTATCGTCTTCAGGGTCTATATTCACCAATTGTGAATTTCCTTTGGGATCGAATTTTGATGAACCCGCATCTTTCATCGCTGAGTCGGGTATACTGATTGGAGAAAGTCTTTCCATCACTGAAAAATCGATTTCTTCGCTGTTTTCAAAGTATTCTTTTCTCAGAGAAGACTCCTCATGAGTCTCATGGAGCGGCTGTTCAACACTTAATTTTCTCCTCTTAGATTGAGGTTGTCGATCTAAAGCAGCACCGTTTGATAAAGGTTGTCTTGGGGTAATTTTTGAAGTGACACTATGTAGCCGATGATCCAAGTCGCTGCCTGTCCGTGGTGCTGTTTGTTGTGTGGATGTTATCATTTGAGAAGGCCTAAATTCCAATACATCTGTATTCAATTGTTGTATTTGGTTATGAGAATGCACGTCGACGCTTTCATTTCCCTTAAATGCTTGTGGGTTGTTTTCTGGTTTTTGTATTTTCGTTAGTTCCATTGTCTCTTCTACAAGATTCGGTCTGGTCATATGAAAGTCAGTTAGCTCAATTGATTCACCGTCTTTTTCGTTGTTTATTTCATTCATATCGTGAGATGAATCCTGACTTAATTCATTTACGACAGAAACCTTTTCAGCACTATTACCATCTGCAAAATCCTCCGAGTTACCCTTGTAAACAATCTTCTGTAATGCAGTAATTTCCATGCTTTCTTCGTCAGTTTCATACGACGGCAGTTGTTGATTTCCCGCACTGTTATCATGAATAGAATCTATTTTTATGTCTGTTGCAATGTGATCCTTTTTCGGGACAGCCTCAGGGTTTTGAGTTGATTGCTCTTCTCCTTTTTCATGTAAATTGTCAGGCTTTGCACTATGTTTACTGAAAAGTTGTGTAATTTCCATAGAAACCTCTTGATCAAATAAAGCCTCAGGCTTAGAAGGTGATGTAGTTTCTTGTGTAATTCCATTGGCAGCCTCGTAGGATTGCTTAGAAGACGGTAGAGTTTCTTGAGAATCCTTCTCTATCCTATGATCTTCAGTAAGTTCGTCATTGACAAACTTTTCTATGAGCGATGTTGATTTTGTGTTTTCTTGTTCGCTCGTTGTTTCATGTTGCACTGTAGAAGCTCTTCGTCTAGGTTCCCTGAGGTTTGCCGGCTCCTGTGGAACGAAATCAAATCTATGCAATGTAACATCTGGGGCGAATGATACCCTTCGACCAATTTTTGATTGCAGAATAGAAGTGTTAATACGAGAGGTTGTGTTATTACCTTCTAAGATACTGTCCTTGTCTAGCTGGCTTATTGATGATGGAATGTTAGACATCGTGATATTCTCTCTATCATCTGATATTCTTGTTGAATTATGCTTCAGAATGCTTCTTCCTGGTGCTATAAAAACAGACTTGAGACCACCGATCCCTTGAGAGCTCTCCACTATGTCATTCTCGTCTTCTCTTTTATCATTCATTGCCTCTGGTACCTTTGGAAGTAAGGTGCATCTCGAACGTGTTTGTTTACAATACGATATAGTGGATTTTGGAAGTGTAGAAATATCAAATCACGTGACTTTTTGAAGGGAAAATTTTGTGTAGTTGAGATAGATTTAATGTGTTCAACCATGAAAAATTATCAAGTGAATCATTTAAACAGTAGGACATAGTATAGGACTGTATCATCGAACCTCCGATATGTTTAATCAAATCATTCGCCCCAATATCAATAAATTTGCCTTTTCGGCTGCATCAATACTGTCAAGGCCCACAGTTGGCTTCATGAATCCTCTCCTAAGTAGAGGTTTCAAGGTGAGAACAGCCGTAAAAAAATTCTGCAATGATTGCTACGTATGTTCCGTTAATTCAAAAGGTTTGAAAGCACCAAGTACTAACAATTTGTTTTTTAGATGGTCAGGCGGAAGGGAAGAGTTTACGTATACTGCAAGTCGAACAAGAAGCACAAACAGCGTCAAGGTTAATTGAACTTTAAGTGTTGATCTTTAGAGCTTATTGTTATTATTATTATTATTACTAGTCGTGTATATAGGTAAATGAGATTTTATTAATGTGGACTTTTCGGAGAGAAGAAACATGGAGTCAAAAAGACGAAACAACTTTGGCCAGTGAAAGCCCTATACCACCTATTAATAGGTAGGTACCACTGGATTCGGTGATTAAGGCCGAAGATCCCGTGTCAGCAACCGTCGTATAGGAATTGAGTTGTAGCGTAAGTTTGTCTGAAGAAACATCATACATTCTTATTTTTTGATCCACAGAAGTTGTGATTACTTTCTTATCAGCTTTTATCATACTTATAGAGGTGATGGTAGAGGCACTTCCGCGCTCCTCAAAACATGTAACCTCACCAGTAAGTTTTCCTGTCGCATTGATGCTAAACGTACTGATGGCCACACCATTATCGTCACCACCCGTGTACGTCTTGAAGCTATGTTCCGAGGTTATCATAATGTCCATATCCTTTATTCCAGCTTTATGGACCTGTAACCTGCCATCATATTTTGGGAGTTGCTGCAAAATATCTTCTGCTCTTTTCTCGAGGAGCTCGAGCTGTGTAGCCTTAGGAAGTAAGTACTTGCTGATGTCCCAATACACTAAATATCCATCAGTGGGGGCTACCAGTAAAATTTCCTTATTTTCTAGGCTTACGAAAGCAACATTTAATAAGCAACATGTTTCGTATTTTCCGTCGATCAAAAGACGAAATTTGTTTTCAACGCTGTCGTACAACCAAATTTTAATAACAGAATCTGAATAGACTGTTGCTAATATGAAATCATCTGAACCATCCAATAATTTATAATCGAAATCCATTATACGAAGATCAGGATTTCTGGATGAAGGTGGCAAAGATTGCACAACAGTCATGTAAGGATTAGACGAAAACTCAGTATTAACCTCCCATAAAAATAATTCTTCCCTAGCTGCTGATGATATCATGTATTTATCGTTGAGAAATTTACAATGTTGTAGACCTGACGTATGTTTTCTTTCTGTCCAGTAGTTTTTCACGCATCCACTATTTCTATCGAAATGGTTCAACTTTATGGTTGTATCTTCAGAGCCAGTACAGAATATATATCCTCCATGAAAGGGCGCAGTTCCGCGAATCGTTATGTCCCGAATTTCTCGTCCGTGTGTGCCATCCACAAGTGTGCTGGGAATTTCACGCTTGTGCACTCTCCTTATGCGTAAAGAGCCGGCCTTGACATAAATTAAGACGAACTCATCAAGTTCGAAATTTTCAAGTAGTCTCCATTGGCGGTGAGCACCTCCACACATTTCATTCATTATTTCGCATTGTTTTGTTTCATTGAACATGTAAAAGAAGTCTGATTTGAAACCGTAAATTATAAAGTCACCACTTTTATTGTAAAATGCGCCCTCTAAGAAGCCTTTCGAGACCTTATTAGAGTGTACAATTTTGGACCTTTGAGTTTGGAAATTAATGGAAATGAAAAGGTAGAAACCATCTCTATTAGTAACGGAGAACAGAGCTTCGCCACTCCGAGAGGATTCGACAAGCCGCACAGAGGTTATTGTGTCCCCAGCACAAATTTGACGTATTAAAACCGGTAGCTCTTCTGTATCCTTCGATAAATCAAAAATTGCGATGCAACTGAATCTAGATCCGACAAGAAGGAACTTATCAAATATACACAATGAGCTTGATGAGAAATTCGAGGGCTTTTTCCACTGATGGTGAGCGAGAATTTCCATGGTATTGGGGTCAAGCTCGATACACAAAAATGGATCAGACGGATTGGGAGATTCTAGTGTCAGAAACACCCGATTACCTTCACGTAAAACCAAGCAATTTGTACATTTGGAAAGGCCTCCCACATGTATTGACTTTTGCATTTCCAATTCGCCCGTTTTTTCAGAAAATTTTAGCAGAAGTAAATCGCAGTTTTTGTTACAGAATATAATTGTGTTCAAATCTTGTACACCATTGGTAATCGTATCACTTGCAATTTGATCATTCAGAATAACATCCCACCTCTCTGACCACTGGTTATATCTCACAATTCGGCCAAGTGAGGTGACTGCAACAATCCCAAACTTTAACCAGAAGAAACCTGCGAAATTTTCTTTGGGATGGAGTTCTACTCCGTGGTTAGAAATGTCTTGATGAGAGAATGTCTGAATTTCATCACCCTTTCTTTCAAGAGGTGTTAAGTCCGTAAGTTTTAGCGCGCCATCGTTACCTGACGTTACTGCTATCATTTTTGAACTATCGACATCGACACCCCATACGTTTTTAGTTAAGTGAACTTCAAAAATATCTTTTTGCTCCAAGGTTCCATCCCCAAGGATTTTCCACACTCTACATGTGCAATCCTCAGATACACTTATGATATTCCTATCGTCATCAAAGAATTTTAGATTCCAAATCCTTGCTGTGTGACCCCAACCCGTAGATAGTAGTTCGCCAGTTTGCATATTCCATAATTTGATTGAACGATCGTCAGAACAACTTGCCGCCAATTTTCCATTATCACTCAATGTGACGTAAAAGATAGAACCCTCATGGCCAGTGAAATTTTGCAACTTTTTCTCGCTGAACAAGTCCCAAACAATCACACCACCCATCACTGTACCGGCATTAACATACACTAATTTTTCATCAAGAACTTTGATTGAACCAGAGTAAAGAATCGCCCTTTCACCATACACTGCCTTCGTACAGATTATCTTTCCATTTAAATCGCAACACAACACTTTATTATAGCATGTTAGAAGGAAAATCATAGTGCCATCAGCGCTAAACTCTCCATGAATGATCCATTCATGACAGTTTTTTTCATATTTGGAATTATCTTCTCCTTGAAGAATGTCATTTAGTGATATTATACTAACTGAGCGCGCCCCATAAGCCAGAACGTAATCCCCTTTAATGGCAATACCATGAACCTTATTTTTATGAAAAATCCTCGACTTGTTTAAAAGTTTACCATTTTCATAGTCGTAGACACGAACAAACGGCCCGCTACCAGCTATGACCAAATTTTGATGAAATTTAACACATATGGAAGGTCCGCAATGTGAAAGGTAATCCAATCTTACCATTTCACGATATAATTTAAAGTGGAGATGAAACTAGCTTAATATTTAAGAATCAATCACATAGAAAATTTTATGAGTCGCTCCCAACGATGCTCAACTATTTTATCAATCCGCGAAATAAAAAAAGAAGTAAGAATCACTTGTGTAAAGGTACGCCATAGATAAGAGTGTTGAGCTGTGAAAGTTACTACCAATTTTAGATTCGTTTAGTTTGGCGTTTTCGTTTTTTTTTTAGGAGGTCTTTTCCGTTATATCAGCATCCGTGATGAATAATTGGCAACTTTCGTTCCAATCTCCCGTGGATCTTACGGACCACCTGAGAAAACCGTACCTAATGTATGATAATAGGGAAAAAAGTGTAAGCAAGATCATCTTTGATGACCATGCCAATCTATTGTGGGCCGGGGACACTTATGGTAGGGTATCGTCTTACGATCCCTCATACTCGTTATATACAAGGCATACGGCTCACATTGGAGCCATTCCAGTTGTAGACATGCTTAGTCATAGGAATGGAATTATGTCATTGAGTACAGACTCTCTGAATTTTTCTAACCGACATGGTGTAACTCAATTGAACTTAACCAGTGCGGATATAGCTCAGCTCTGCGACATGAAGGCAATGTGTTTCTCCTCCAGTTTGCAAAATCACGTTTATTGTGCAGGTAGTAATTTGGGAAGTGGCATTATCGACATAGATTTACAGAAAGGATGTCTTTCCTCTAATATAGACTACATGTCAAAGGCTAAGTTGATGCGTTCCGACAATAAGATAATTGCGGTCGGGAAGCAGTCTGGTTCCATTGATCTGTTAGATTCAAATAGCAATCAGCTTATTAGATCTGTTGTTGGCCATTCCGCTACAATATCAGGTATGGACTTGAGAGATTCTACTTTAGTGACAGTTGGTAAATCGAGGCGCTTTAACACACTCTGCTCTGATCCGTTTGTTAATGTTTATGACTTAAGAATGATGAGTCAACTAACACCGGTTGCTTTCTCTCATGATGGAAATTTTGGAAGTCCTGGAAATGGAGGGGCGGACTTTGTCCATCTGCACCCTATACTGCCCACAGTTATGGCTGTGGCATCTACTTCTGGAGCATTTGATTTTATAGATTTGGCAAATCCGACCCTAGTATCCCAGTATTGCCATCCATGCCAATCCATATCTCAATTTGAGCTGTCACCGAGCGGTGATTACATCGCATTCATAGAGCACGACAATAATGTCAATATGTGGAGTCGTTCCAATGGTATGACAGGATTTTCCAGTTCATCTGCCCTCCTTGACTATCCTGATTTCGTAGACGATGGTCCAGTAGCAAAAAAAGTGTCTGTTGATGATGAAAAATATCCGCTAAGCTCGGTTGGAATGCCGTACTATAATGAAAAATTGTTATCTGCCTGGCCACAAGCTGTTTTCCGTAGTGACGGAACCATACCAAGAAAGTTCGAATCTACGTCAACAAGCAACTCTACATCGCGAGTCGGATATTCTCGATCTTCAACACCTTCGAAATTTTCTCTACTCCCTTATAATAAGTTAAAATATGGACATAGGAATACCACTCCGCCATATCGTTCTCTCAGGGAAAGGAAAAAAAAATTGCTAACAACTGATGAAGATGGTAGCGACAAAGAAGAGCTAATGCGGTACAGACTTTTGAATAGTTTTGAGCTTCCACCGGCTTATACAAAAATGCAAATGGTGTACGGCAAATATGGCGTTGAAGATTTCGATTTCAAAGCTTTTAACAAAACTTATTATTCTGGACTTGAATCAGATACCGATATTTCTTATACAAATGCCATATTACAGATGTACAGATTTGTGCCAGAGGTATACAATTTTGTGGTAAGCTCTCTAAAAGACGAGAATTTCTCCGAGGATTCTTTACTGACGGAGTTGGGATACTTGTATGATATGATGGTCATGGCAAATGGTACAGTTTGTCGCTCAATCAATTTTCAGGAAGCGGTGTCATCTAATCCCGTAGCTAAGTCATTGGGACTTCTTACAGATTCTATTAGTGATGATATGAGCGAATGCATAGCTGCGGTCACCATTGGAGATGAAGATTCCGATGTTGGAAACTCATATACAGATATGGCAGGCTCTACTTTACCGCAAAGATTCAATGACTTTCTTCTTTCGACAATTATTGCTGAAGAAGTACAAAAAAAGATAAACACTACTCAAAGCATTGCTTTAGAAGAACTATTTGGAATTCACTTGGATATTGATGTAAGATCGCTTTCAGCATGCAATAGTTACGGAAGACAGTCCAGTATGGTGCCTATATTATCCATTACCAGCCCTGCTAGTAATAATGGCAAATACTCGAATAAGAAGCTCAACAATCATACCATACTTCCATACATCGAATCATCGATGAATCGAATAAAGCAGAAAAGATCAATGTGCGAAAAGTGTCACAAGTACGAGATTGTGGAATGTGAAAAGACAGTTCGCAATCTACCTCCGCTTTTATCATTGACTCTCAATTTAACGAATGATGAGTGGACTGTTGCCAAAAGTGTTCGAAATTGGCTTGTCAAAGACTTTTACGCGACAATATCTAAAGACAGGCCTATATTGAAATTGCAGCCAACTGACTTAAAGACTACCAATGCAATTTTTAAATATGACTTGAATGCCTACGTTGCTCGAGTAACAGATGAACTATCAGAATCGCATTTGGTGACTTACGCAAAAATATTTGATTCCTCTTCAAATTCCTATCGATGGTATATGTTTAATGATTTTCTTGTTCTAGAAGTTGATGAAGAAGAAGCTCTTAATGTTTCTTACTGGTGGAAAACTCCTGAAATTCTAATATATTCCGATGCGGAAGAGTTACGCAAGCCTTTTGTTCCAGTTTCAAGCTTCCGCATAAGTGACAACATTTTATATCGTGACCATTTTGCAAATGGAATGAGAGAAAGTGTAAAACGAGAATACAGGCTTTTGACAAGTACAGAAGCGCCAACGCCTGGTGCTCTGGTTGCCATCGATGCAGAGTTTGTTATTTTAACAGATGAAAAAGTTGAAATCAACTGCAAAGGCCAGCGAACCCTAATAAAACCTAAAAAAACTGCACTAGCCAGGATTTCAGCTTTAAGAGGAGATGACGGGGAAAACTTCGGAGTGCCTTTTATCGATGATTACGTGGTTAACACTAAGCACATTGAAAATTATTTGACTAGATATAGTGGAATCGAGCCGGGTGACCTTGATCCGAAAAAGAGCGCTAAGACTTTGGTTATGAGACAAGTAGTTTATAGAAAAATCTGGTTGCTTTTGCAACTAGGTTGTGTTTTTGTTGGCCATGGCTTATACAACGATTTTCGAAACATCAATATTTTCGTTCCCATGGAGCAAATCCGCGATACTGCTCTATATTATCTGCAAGGCAGAAGATATCTGGCTTTACGTTACTTGGCCTACGCGTTATTAGACACTGATGTGCAAAGGGGGAATCATGATTCCATTGAAGATGCATACACGGCATTATTACTCTATAAGAGATATTTGGACTTGAAGGCGAACAACATTTTTGATCAAGTCTTGACCCAGCTATATGAAGATGGGAGAGCATGTGGTTTCAAGGTACCAGAGGAGAGATCGGTAAAAGTTCATTGACTTACGAGACGGATAAAAGTGGAATTCAATTAATTCTCAGAATTATCTCAAACTCTGAGAGTCAATAAAAATTATATAAAGGAAATGTGGACACAATTAAATAGCCCTGTAACGATAATAGAATGGTAAACTTTGAATACTGACTATCCTCAGTATAGACAAATTAGTGGATTGGCAATAATGACATCCGTTTTTTTTGCTTATACAATTATTTGTACTATTGAGAGTATTCTTTAATTATAAGCGTTGCTGATTTATAGCATTTTCCATTCTTCGATGTACGGCCCTGGTTGTTGGTTGTAAAGAGCTTATTGTTCTTTGATGCTTTGAGCTGCTGCTAGATCCATGGTGACTCCTAATCGAATGGCGAGCGTGTGACCGTAGGGAAGGAAAGTTCGAGGAGGCTCCTTCGTGCTCGAGATCACCGAGCAAGCTTGAACTTTTATTGAATTTAGCGCTTTCGTCGTTCCATATTTTCGTCAAAGTCTTTTGAATATCAATATCTCGGCTCGAACTCTGTCTGTAGAGCTCTTGAAATGTTTTCTTGTCTTTTGAATTGCCGCTTCGAAATATTTTAGATATATCTTCGCCCGATTGTAAACCATTCCGCTGCTTTTTTATGTCAATCCTACTGCGAGTCGCAATTCTGTTGATGGATTCATTGACGGGGTTACTGAATCTTCTAACATTGACGTACTCCCGTGATATCCTCTCAAATTCTTTTTTTACTTCAATGTTAGATGCCAAAAAAGTTGCGTCAGAATTCGAATTCTGGGCCGAAAGATCCATAATTGAGTTCTCTCTTTGAAGCCACATTTTTTGTTGCGTTCTCGACTCTACACCTGTATTTTCTGATTGTAGGAACTGCGAAAAGTTATTAAAATTTGATAGAGAGTCCTGTCGATTGGGCTTTTGAGGGTTGAAATCTGTTACTAATGAATTGCCGCTATTACTTGAGAGGGAAGTCTGGGAATTCCGACGATGAAGCAATGGATTAAAGCGATTGGGATTATTCACAGGTGGTTGCTTATGGAGGTGACTGGAAAGGCTAGATATTGATGTTGAAAAATCATTTTTGGGTTGATTTCCCTTCTGCACCACTGGTAGTTCCGTACTTTTAAGCGAGTTCACAAGATCACTATTAATATAGTTGAAGTTGTTTGATACAATTCTTTGTGCACCGTTTGCCTGGTGTTGCGCGATTTCCTCTGGAATCGCATCTTCAGTTCCGGAAGAGTTGGCGAAGTGTCTTTCCATCCCAGTTGATTGCGATAGTATCATAGAAGGAACGTACTGGTCACTACCATTTCCATTGTTATTCATCTGGGATTTTTCAACTGACTGATCTTCTGTACTGTAGATGTTGTCCTCATCTCGTAGAGTGGGGCCATGGCGGGTGAGGCTGTGTGCCGCCATATCGAAGTTGTCATTAGCATTTATAATATCATCATCCCCATTAGCTTGGTCGATATGATCTTCGTTTTCGTTTCGGAGATTAGAAGGAACTTTGTAACTAAGCTGATTTAGTAATGTTCTATTGCTGCTATTTCTTGAGAAGTCATCACTACCCTGAACAGGAGTTGGCTTGCGATTGTGAACTTTTTCATTCTCCAGCGTTATATCGTCATCCTCACTTTCCTCCTGCAGTGGGTGCGGTCTATGTTCATGCTGCTGTAGTTCTTCCTCTTCGTCCGTGAAATATTCCACTTCCTCGTCCGTTGTAGATTGATCATCAAACATATCGCCAGCATCGCGTTGCTGTAGCACCGATTTTACGCTGTTCCTCCTTTGAGGTTTGAGCCCCCCATTCAATGCTCCCGGGGTCCCGCCATTGTTGAGGGTGCTTAATCCAGTGTTTGACTTTGCTTTCCCCAGTGTTGTCATACTTAATCCACTGATTGCGCGCTTCCTGGATAGTGAGTCGGAACTCTTGGATTTCTTCATCAAATCTGGTCTTTGTTGTGTACAATCATCAACCTCGTAGGTTCCATCATGGGTTAAAACCCTGCGTAGCTTGTTCAGCCCTTTGAAACTTGCTGCACTTTTGCTTCTTGACCTAGTGGAGAATTGCTTGAGCTTTTTCTGACTCAAATTCGACGACTTGATATTGTTCGCCGATGACATCTCCAAATCTGACCTCAAACTCCTACCTCTGCTAGCAGTCAACGACATATTTCACCTCTACCTTCTCTATATATCCAGGTGAATGTAGTTCACAATGTACACATGTTAGAAAAAGACCAGTTTACTCAGATGAGATGATAATTACTATATATGGAAATTGAGATTGACAATTGCTATTTTAGGTAATTTGAACCTTTTTGGGAATATTTCGTCAAAATCGTAGCATATGCTCTTCTTGTTGGTTCCCTTGAGAAGTAATTGGCCTGACAAGCTAGAAGATATTACAACAGTTGTGTCATATATTAATATAAAAGTCCATGAATCTGTTTCAGGTTGCGAACTTCTATATTGATCGAATTGTCAATTCTAATCCCAAAAGCTCGCTGAATGTGGTTGATCAATCACGCGTGAAAGCGATGCTTCTAGATAAGAATACAATCGGTACGATATCAATGTGCACTACACAGTCCGAGCTCTTGGAACACGAAATTTACCTAGTCGATACCATTGAAAATCAGCAGAGGGATACTATGCGACACCTCAAGTGTCTTGTTTACGTGAAGCCTACAGAAGATACTATTGGATTTCTGGTAAAGGAGTTGCAGAATCCGAAATATGGGGAGTACCAGATCTTCTTCAATAACACTGTTAGCAAATCGCAGCTAGAGCGGCTAGCTGAATGTGATGATATGGAGGTAGTGAGCAAGGTCGAAGAAATATTCCAAGATTATCAAGTCTTGAACGAAGATTTGTTTTCTCTCGATATACCTGTATCGCGTTTGTTCTCCAATCATCTAGTGTGGAACCCTGAAGGTCTTGATGAAGTCACACATGGACTTGTTTCTCTTCTGCTATCTCTCAAAGTAAAACCTGTGATTCGTTATGAGACCGGTAGCAGACTATCAGCCAAATTGGGAAAAGAAATCTTGTATGAGATTGATAAGAACGAAAAATCATTATTCGACTTCCCTCTAGCAGATTCGACTCCGCAACTGTTTATCTTGGATCGCAGAAATGACCCATTAACTGCATTGTTACAGCCATGGACGTATCAGTCAATGATCAATGAATATGTTGGTATCAAGCGTAACGTGGTAGACCTGTCTCAGGTACCTGATTTGGACCCCACTTTAAAGCAAGTTGTGCTTTCCTCGAAACAAGATCCATTCTTCCACGACACAATGTTCTTGAATTTCGGAGAACTAGGTGACAAAGTCAAACAGTATGTCTCAAATTACAAGAACAAAACAAATTCGAATAGTCAAATAAATACGATCGAAGACATCAAGCGGTTCATAGAGAAATTTCCCGAGTTTAAGAAGTTATCAGGAAACGTCTCGAAGCACATGGCTATCGTAGGAGAACTGGACCGCCAATTACAACTGAAGCATATTTGGGACATTAGCGAGGTGGAACAAAACTTATCAGTACACGTTGACGACTCACAAGATCACCAAGATCTACTGAAAATACTTGCAGATCCCAAAATTGATTCTTTCTACAAATTGAAACTCGCATGCATATATTCTCTAAGATGCACCAATAGTGCTCGCTCCAGTGAAGTTGCGAGTGCTCTTGCGCAAGCTGTTGAGGTAGAGGATGTTAACTTCTACCACCAATTTAACAGTTTGTTCAATAACACTTCAAAAAAAATTAGCGGTGGTAAAGAAAAAGAAGACTTAATTAGTGAATTAACAAAGAAATTCAACCATAAAGGTTCGCATAAGGCTGATAATGTATACATGCAACATGAGCCTGGAATTTCTGTGTTATTGAACGAAATTGCCAAAAATAAGGTATCAGAAGAAAAATACCCTGCTCTTGGAGGAGCTGGGACTAAAAACCCACCACAAGATGTAATAATTTTCTTTGTTGGGGGTGTGACATTTGAAGAGGCACGTGTAGTGCATCAGTTCAACGAGACCTTTCAAAAAGATGGAGGAAAGATCAGAGTGGTTCTTGGCGGCACAACAATATTGAATACTGCCGATTTCATGCTTTCGTGCCAGCAATCAGGGCGTCAGATTACGAAATTGAACGATTTGTTGTAGTAGAAGTATTACTGTACATTATTACCTAGCTTTTTTTTAATGGTTATATGATTAAACGTCATGAGGATTGCTCACAGGCATATTTTTTTTCCCACAATAAAAGTGTTCTTGTTAAATCGTCCATGATTTTCAAGCTATTATCATAGTTATCAAAGATAGTCTCAACTTTCTCAATAAAAGCCTGATTCTCTACGAACTCAGTAAGTTGGTTTTTCTCCATTTGATCTTGTGAAAGTTCCAGTTGAGTTCTCGAGATGAATTCCAAAATGGCCCCCACACGGCGTCTCATTTCATTCAAAGTGGTCCTCAGGGTGGGTATCCTAGGCTTAACCGGCTTCGTGATACTAATCTCTGATGAGCCCGAAGAACCTTCATTGGAAGCCAAATGCGAGGAGCCCCTGCTTCGAGGCTTGCGTGGGGCACCGCGCCTTGGTTTCCGTTTAGAGTCTTCTTCCGATGAGGTAGCCGGGGTAACTGATGCAGAGGCTGACTTCAACTGTCTAATAGCTTGTTCTTCTGGTCCCATTTCCTCAGCATTGGCACTACTACCGCCTTCATCATCCGGATGAGAAGTTCTTCTGCTCTCCTTTAGTGCCTTTTCAAGCATTATCTGGTATTGCTTCTCTTCGCGTGCAGAAGACGTAGCACGTCTCCTGTCGAGCGTTCGCTTCTCCTCTTCCGGGTCGAGCTTGGTTCCTGGGCTGATTTTACGCCGTTGATGACGCTTGCGGGGTCTAAACTCCTCTGAGGGATTTGCGACGGTCACGGGAGCCACCGCCACTTCTTCTCCCTCAGTGCCGTCAGTCTGGGACTCTTCCTCCCTTCTTGACCTCCTATTTTGCCTCTTGCGTTGTTGTACGGGCTTGTAAACAGAACGATGTTCTCCTAAATCAGACGTGTAAAGACTATGCAACTCCGGTTTACATTGCTCACACCAGTACTTGTCGGGAGCACTATCTTCTCCTTCAGTTATTCCCACACAAAATCCATGCTGCCACGTACTACAGTGCTCGCATTGAATGTAAAATCCAGAGTCGTCAGGAGGATCTGCCTCTCCACACACACACCTAGTCACTCCATCGTCCTCTTCTTCTTCTTCTTCCTCTACAGCACCGAGACCCTCTATAGCTTCTTCTTTAACTGGATCCTGTGACTTTACCATTTCATGTAAGGAGAGGTGACGAATTGTACCCGCAGTTGTCTGTGTAAGGTTATGCCACCAATGTATTTCTGATCAGCTTGGGAAAGGAAGTCATAATAACCTTGTTGCTCCCCCCACGCCTAAATCGTCAGCCCCACGTCAATTCAGGGTCACATGATTTGGACGCATCGTCACTATCGACGGGTATCATATGTAACGAGATCATTTGTAATCTCGTTACCCGGCGAACGGATATATGGATCCGTTAAAGATCACACGTGCATGTTAAGTCACACAAAAAAAAAATTGTTCAGGAGCAGACGCATCTTCCTTACGACAACGCCACTCTTGCACTGCCATCACAGCACGAAGAAGCATGGGAAACAGCCCGTCAAAGAATAGTTATGTCACACCGAGTACGAACAACCAATCAACAACAAATTCTGCCAGCACAGGCAGTGAAGAACTGAACGCTAATGAACCTAACGACCCTGATGATAGTAGGTCTCTACCTACTCAAAATATAAAGATCAGTAAAGAGGCTCCTGGCGAGCCCAAAAACAATTCCAAGCGGAGTAATTCACAACAGGGATATGACCTGGAAATAGATATGTCATTTGCCAAGGTATTAGGAGGGTCGGGTGGAAGTAGCTCGAGTGCTACAAGTGCTAGTAGCTCGATGTCTTTGAAACAGCTGATGACGCCGCCTTCGGGTGTGACAGATTCATCTTACATGTACTCGAGCTCCCCGGAAGATGGTTCAGGAACCGACAAGAACCGATCACTACCGCCTATCAAGGAAGAACAGCACCCCTCTTTGGCTTCAACAGCTTCGTGTAAGAAAGCTATGCGGGCGCAGGCCAAGGCGAAAGCTCTTGCCAAACGTGGCATCAAAAGCGGTTCTGAGATTCCAAATGAACGGTCTGCTAGTCATTCTATAATCTTGAAACGTAACGCTCACGATCCTAGATCTGAGCGCCTCGACCTGGACGATGTCATTGACAAGTTGCTCCAGGTAGGTCAAACACGTTATTACAAGCCAAAGGATTTTCCTTTCAGGTCATGGGAGGTCCAATTAATTTGCGCGCGTGCTCGTGAACTGTTTCTAGAGCAGCCGTCGCTATTACGTCTACAAGCACCTATCAAGATTGTAGGAGACGTCCATGGTCAGTTCACAGACCTTCTTCGTATCCTCAAGCTGTCTGGAGTTCCACAAGATACCAGCTACCTGTTTTTAGGAGATTACGTTGACAGAGGTAAGCAGTCATTAGAGACCATGCTGCTTCTGCTATGCTACAAAATCAAGTATCCTGACAGGTTCTTCATGTTGCGTGGAAACCACGAATCTGCTAATGTCACCAAGATGTATGGCTTTTACGATGAGTGTAAGAGACGTTTATCTATCAAATGTTGGAAAATGTTTGTAGATGTCTTCAACACCTTGCCTTTAGCAGCAATCGTACAGGACAAAATTTTTTGCGTGCATGGCGGAATTTCGCCAGACTTGGCAAGCATGTCACAAATCGATCAGATCGCACGGCCCACTGATATTCCAGAGGAAGGTTTGCTTACAGATTTATTATGGAGTGACCCTGATGCTCAAGTATCAGATTGGGCTTTGAACGATCGCGGTGTTTCTGTTACGTTTGGTAAAAGAAACGTTTACGATTTCTGCACGCGCTTCAAATTTGATTTGGTTGTCAGAGGCCACATGGTGGTTGAAGATGGTTACGAATTTTTTGCTCGCAAGAAGTTTGTGACAGTCTTCTCAGCTCCAAATTACTGTGGCGAGTTTCAAAACTGGGGAGCCGTAATGAGCGTCACCACTGGCTTGATGTGCAGTTTTGAACTATTAAAACCTCATGGTGTCAAGGACAAGCCCGCCAAATAAGGCTGGTTACATGTATACCCTCTTTTGAGATCACTCGTTTTCTCAACACGTTATCATTTCCCATTATGTTTTTTCCCTTCCAACAATTGTTTTGTTTTTTTAATTATGCAACTTTTTACGACGCTATTCTAAGCGACATCCATTCTATGTTTCTAAGTGAAGCAAACTCACTTTCTCTGCTTTACATAACAACATTTTTTATGTGAATACTATGGTTTAACTTCTAAAGATTCATCGCATTAACAACTGTGGTTTGTAAATATTTACGTAGCTTTGATCTCTTTCGTAGCTACGAGATTTATTGTCTTGAGAAGAAAACTGAGAGCCACTGAAGTATATTGGTACTGTCAATTTCTACATGAAGCATCTGCTCAGTGAAATAGTCAGGAATAGTCTAGAAATTGCAAATGAGATATGGAACGTACTCGCCAGTCGTACGTTAAATTTCGATTGTACCTTTAAAGAGCAGCCGAGGTATTATAAAAAAATTTAGAAGCTAACAGGGCCCAAGAATTCGAAAAGATGTCTTCTGCATGAAACCGGACTATTTGAAAGTGACAAACTCAGAATATGACCACTCTAGATTCTTTTGGGAATGTAATTACTGACGTGAGCAAATCTTATTGTAAAATTTCGTGTCAGGGTGTCATCACAGGGTTCAAGTAAAAACATAAGTTTTGCTTGAAGTTAATTATTTCCAGTAACATACTCCAGATCGTTGATCTATTGCCTGCAAATGCCTACAAAACAGACTAGAGGGTATAGTGAATACTATCTTTTGTCTGTTATCATATAGTTCCAAACACGCAAACAAAAAAACTCCGATACGGGGAGTCGAACCCCGGTCTCCACGGTGAAAGCGCGATGTGATAGCCGTTACACTATATCGGATTATAATAATTGGATGTCGAATGTACCGTTGATTTTGGCTTTACCTTTGCGTTAAGGCATTTGGCGACTTTTTACATATCTCATTCTCAAATGACTAGGTTTATCTCTAATAAAAGTATTCAGTAAGTGTTTTGTTCATCAGAAGTTGTTTTCGATGAGTGTTTTCTCCTGATTATCAGAGGGTTGGTCTTCGTCTCCAGCAGGCGGGCATGCTTTTGTGCTGAAAAAAAAAAATACTTCCTAATGATGAACCTTCAACAATCCAAATTAACAAACAGTACAAGAGATCTACGATGTCATTGGCAGAGTTCGACGAAGTCAAATTCGATCACTCAACTACGAGGTTAGATGTACCTTCGAACTACTTAATGAGAAAAGCTCGTCGGAACCCACATGGGTTGGAAGATCTACGCCGGTCCACGAAGTCAGCAAGTATCTACGTGGGAAATCTTTCATTTTACACATCCGAAGAGCAAATCTATGAGCTATTTAGCAAATGTGGTACAATAAAAAGGATTATCATGGGTCTGGATCGGTTCAAATTCACGCCTTGTGGTTTTTGCTTCGT
>JAJLUF010000016.1:0-75980 GCA_030569995.1 Lachancea cidri
AATGATGACAGTTATGGCAACAAGAGTTCTTCTGGCAACAAGAACTCTTCCTCCTACGGCAATGACGACTCCTACGGTAACAAGAACACTTCGTCCTACGGTAATGACGACTCCTATGGTAACAAGAGTTCTTCTGGCAACAAGAACTCTTCCTCCTACGGCAATGATGACAGCTATGGCAACAAGAACACCTCTTCCTATGGTAATGATGACAGCTATGGCAACAAGAACACCTCTTCCTATGGTAATGATGACAGCTATGGCAACAAGAACACCTCTTCCTATGGTAATGATGACAGCTATGGCAACAAGAACACCTCTTCCTATGGTAATGACGACAGTTACGGCAACAAGAACACTTCTTCCTACGGTAACGACGACTCCTACGGTAACAAGAACACTTCTTCCTACGGAAACAATAACTCCTCATCTTACGGTAACGACGACTCATACGGAAACAAAACCTCTTCTTATGGTAACGATAACTCCTACGGAAACAACGAGTCATCTGGAAACAATGATTCTTCCTACGGCGGAAACAGTGGCAGCGGGCGTGGTGACAACTGGTAGGTAACTCCTTTCAATCCCCTTTACATAATATCAGTCTATACATGATTAACATATGTCAATTTAAAGCATTCCAGATAACTGTACAAAACCTTATAGTTGTTCTCAATTAAACTCGAAATTTTTCGTAGTACCAGATCAGGAAATTATATAATCGAGTCCTATGAAGTGTTAGAGATCTTTCAAACGGCGATAAGAAAATATAATTCCCTGTTGACTTCCTAACATGATTCAAAAGAACAAAGCGTCTCTCAAGCACTTGAACCGTAAGCCACGGGAGAGCATGGGTATTTGGGGCTATTTGGGGATAAGTTATTTGATTAGTGGCGCCAGTGCAGAAAAGGGACACATTTAGATATCCTTTTGACCTTACCTTGTGTGGTTAAAAGAATAGATTCAGATCCACATTTCCGCTTGGCGGCTACTCGTCTCGAGGGACAAAAATACAGTTGTTATGTGCGTAACTCATCCAGTTCAATGAAATCTTCAAGCCCAAGAGCTTTGGTCTCTAAAAAATGTGGATTATTTGAGATAGGCAAAGACTAAATATTTCATCCTAGAAAACTCGGGACGTTTGACGTTATATTTTTTACTACAGGGGAATTTGGGAACTTGCCTAAGAGGCCTATGCTAAGTGGCTCCTTCGATTGGCTGATTCCAATTACAAGAACAAATTGTGGTAATGGTTTTGTTATCGCTTTGTAGGACGGAGATGTTCACCACCTACACTTTAGCAAGAAGCATCAAAGCATTGCGATCGAGAGTTTGGAAAATCAATCGCCGAATATTTAATAAAATCATAAAAGGGCGCTACGTTCTTCTTGGTACTACTCAAAAAGCATTGGAATGCTTTGACCGCAAACCCTTCTCCTGATATTTTTTCATCTTCAAATAGAAGATAGGAGCACTCAGCGCGGAAAATCCTCGTAACCGGCTCGAGGTTCTGACGTGCCGTTAAGAAAGCATAATGTTTGGTGCTACCAGAGAGAGCATAAGGAACACGCATGTGCAAGCGCAAAGAAAAAATAGCTCAATCCATCAGTTTGGTTTCCTATTCAACCGACGATTCTTACACTACTTACCAGCAACGAAGACACGACAAACTAATACACCGTACGAAACGCAAAACACTCTCAAAGCGTTGAGCTGACACACCCGCGCGAAAAAAAAACGTTTTTTTCAAGCCCAAATAGATGTGCGTTAAAGACCTTTCAACTTGGATTGTGAGCTGCGATCTTTTTGATCCAGAGATGTACAATTGTTTTTTAAATAAAACTGTACTTTTCGACAGGCATAATGCTGCCATAAAAATTATTATGCTTGAGGGATCCGCTTGGTATGCCGGACCAAGGAACAGCAGCAGGTAAGCGCTCTTAAGAGAAGTGCCTGCACGCTTTGATCAGCTTCCAGCCTGGTCCGGGAGGGTTTTCATTTCTAGCACCTCGATTCTAGCCAGGTTGCGTTCATGAACCAAGTGTGAAAAATGTTGTGACGCTTAAACGTCGGGGAGCGTGTGATCCATTTCCCTTGGCAATGAGTGGCCCCACGTCACGCAACAACACCCATCACGATACTCAAACGTAATTCGCCTCATTGAGATTATAAAGAGCGACTACTTACGACGATGCAGCTGCGGACTCGCCGCTGGGAGTGGCGGTCGCGGTGGCTGCTGCGGCGACGGCGCCGCCGCCGCCGCCAGCACCACCTGTGACAATGCTGTCGGTTGTCTGTGTTGGCGTGTTTTCGTGCTCGTCGCCACACTGGCCCGATGAAGCTTGTTCACCCGGCTCCGTCTGCATGTATTTAGAAGATAGCTCCTTCAACTTCCCTGAAGCCGGTACGCTTTCCCCCATGAGTTTTTCTTTTGCCTGCAAAAATAGACTAGACATAGCTAACTACTTAGAAAAACCCTATCTCAGTGACGACTTCAATTACGTTGGCACCAGATCTGCTCAGCTCAGGCGGGAGCTGCGCATGTATATATACGTATCTAATTTCGTTCCTTTGCTCTTAAGCTGCTAGTGTGTGACGTATATGGATGCTCTGAAAACAGCCCGCCTAATTGTTGGCGTCCGATCCCAACCTACGAGCGCGCGACGGACGACACAACACGACACAACACGACACGACACGACACGGCACGACGCGACAAAAGACGAGAATCCGCCACACCGCCACGCCTACTACGAGCCGGATCTAGTAGGTGAGTGTCTGTGTAAAAAGCGAGCGGTACCAT
Source organism: Lachancea cidri (assembly GCA_030569995.1). Lineage (NCBI taxonomy): Eukaryota > Fungi > Ascomycota > Saccharomycetes > Saccharomycetales > Saccharomycetaceae > Lachancea > Lachancea cidri. The sequence continues at coordinate 2,804 of JAJLUF010000016.1, forward strand.
ACAACATGCACATGGGGGCCGAATGCCGGCCCAGTTAGCAAGCGAGACAAGCCCGGAGGTCGCGCTCCCTTAAGCTCCGTGACACCAATACATTCAGAGAAAGAACATTGGAAAAAAAAAAAAAAAAAAGAAATAGAGCGACGCAATTTCTGCGTCGGCTCGGTGTTAGGTAATCGCGGTCCCTTTTTCGCGCTGAATACCTTCTCCACACTCTAGCTACTGTAGTCTTTTGGCAAAAAAAACAAAAAAAGAGCCAGCCCCTCGTATCAGGATATACACCACGACGAAAGTGAAACAACAGAACTCCCACTACAAGCGTCGGCAGTTTGGGCGCGCCGTTCTGCTTTTTTGAAACCGGGGCTTAGCTGGAAACTTGCTTTACCGTTTTACGCATTCTGGCCGGTACCGGCCACACAGGCAACGACTCACGTCGCAGACCTTCGCGGACTGCTCAGAAACCACTGCAGCGCATAGACGCCGACGTCAATGCTATTCATTGATTACGTATTCCTCGACACTCGATTGAGATATCGGAGTGAAAGCGGAATTTTTGCGGAGAACTGAAAGGATCGGTACACCCGGAAGAGTACTACATGGCAAGGCTGAGGTACGGATTTGTGCGACGGACTGAGGTAATCTGTAGGGGATCGAGTAGCGTTTGGAGTACAATATACAGAATATACAGTGTGCCACATAGTTAAAGGGGGAGGATGCGGGGGTTAAGGTTTTTTTTGCGTACAAACTAGCTAATTGCTATTTAGGTACATCATTTAGGTACACCATCCAGGTACATCATCCGGGTATACATCATCTCTACTGGCGGGAATGGCAAGAATCCTCGCCCGCGGCAAAAACAAAAAAAAAACCAAGTGTATAGCTTTCTTTTCTGATGGCCCGCCCCCCCTACTAGATTCGCAGAGTCCAGATCAGTCTTGTCAACTGTAGAAGGGTTCTGGTATGGGGAAAGCTGGGAAGGGGTCAAGAACAGGGCAATTTTTTTTTTACAATGGTAATCAAATAGCGTTTGGACCGTGACATAAAGCAATTTCTCACGTCAAGCACGGTATGGCAATTGCTCTTCGCAACTTATACTAAATGTATAAATTTCGTAGCGTATATGTTAGTATTTATTTGTTTGCAGTAATTACTTTATTTTACTCTTTCACATTGGTATAGATTACACTACAGCGAAAATGTCCAACATTCTACACAAGGTTTCAGAAAAGCTCACAGGCCACGATCACGAGGAGGAGAGCGACGAGTTCGGTAACCCTTTGAGCAGCGAGCAAAAGTCTCATGGCCAGATGGACGATGACAACAATTACCAAGGCGGTGGTGGTAATTCCGGGCGCGAATTCTACACTTCGGGCCAGGAAAGCGGCGATCGCGCGCTCCCATCGCAGCACATAAGCTCTGGTCAGAGAGATGTGCATTCACACGGCCAGCAGAGTAAAGATGGCGGGTACGCGCAGCAGCGCGAAGATGTGATGCAAGGAGGCGGAAATTTCGACATGTTCCAACAGGGCCAAGGTACCAATACCGGATCCGGTCGCACCAGAGGCCAGACTTCTCAGAAGAAAGACAATTGGGACGAGGATGATGACGCTGACAACGAGAGGAACCAGGATCCCGCTGACGAGTTCCAAAAGAGGTACTGGTAGGGAGAGAGAAGAAGGGGGGAGGGAATTGCAATGTCGAGACTTGAAATGCTTATGTTTAGCGTTCTAGCCCGGCCTATTTCTTAAATCAGTGCCAGGAGCAGGTTGATTAAATATTTTTTTTGTATCTTTCGTATGAGTTATGCAATGGAACATGGATGGTTTGACACCTTTTAAAGGCTGTGATTTATTTGGCTTCGTCGTCTGGGATTCGAACTTTTGGAATCGAACTTTTGGATCCGATTATGTAGCTGAACGTGCTCGTCTTTTATCCGTATCTTTCATATCTTCTTTGTGAATCATGCTATGGAACATGGATGGTTTGACATCTTATCAAGGCTGTGATTTGATTTTGTCGTCTTGGACCCTATCCTCTGGCTGAACGTGCTCGTCTTTTATCCGTATCTTTCGTATCTTCTCTGTGAATCATGCTATGGAACATGGATGGTTTGACACCTTATCAAGGCTGTGATTTGGTCCCGCAATGATATAATTTCGCCCTCTTGGATCCGATCTCTTGGCTGGACCTGCTCATCTCATTCTTGATCATTTGTTCCGTCCTATATCTGGAGAAGAGAAAAAAAAATTAAAAAATTAAAATTTGTTGCAGGTCCACTGTGCACGCAGCGCAGACTAGCGGGACCTTTTTGTAACTAGTAGTATCTTCCCAATTTTAGGCCATCAAGGGTGTGTGTGATACTGTAACTTCGGTACCATATCAATTCGAGAACACAATTACGATTTGTTGGCAATAGCGCCTGATAGCACCCCACTGAGTTGCCGTAAAATTGCCCACACCACTCTATCAAAGATGGTTCAAGACCAGGCAGCGTGTGGTCCACGAATTGAAGATCCACAACTGAAATCGCAGCCCATCGTACCTACAACAGTAATTGTACAAGAAAAGAATATTCACGGTGGTCTCACCGAAGTTTTGACCCAGCCCATCTTGCCGACTCAAGGTCTAAATGGTAAGAAACCAAACGACAAGGTAAAAACACCATCTCAAGAAGTACCACCATGTAGCTCTCGCTTGCAGGATCCCTCCATGGCCACCTCACAGAGCAACTTTCCAAAGGCTGGCACTCCAAACACCAGTCGGTTCCTGAGAACCCTAGATTCTTCGGCGTCCTCTTTCACTACGCACCACTACAATCCATACCTCTACACGCAGCATAAAACCAGACCCAATGCCCCCTTCGATATCATGCACATTAAAAATAAAAAGCTCATATCGGACTCGCAATCAGAGGAACAACTTTTATGCACCGATAGCGGTCTCAAATATAGCATTACTGAGGGCCACATACCAGTTTTCAGAATTCGCAAAGAAGATTTGCCGGATCCTGTCACTTTCTATGAACAGGTAGAGGACATTGGTAAAAAGTATGGGGCTGTTAAGGTCATAATAATCCAGCGTGCTGCAATCACAAAAACTCACGACTCTGATCAGATGCACCAAACGTACGTCAATCTCGATCGTGCGGCCTCGCAAATAACTCCTCTCACAGCTTTTTCGCTCAATACTGAACATTTTTGGTTTAAATCCAGAAGACAGCATTTAAGTTCTTTCCAAGATGAGATAAAAAGGAAGCTTGATTTTCATCGAGCACTATACAACTTCCACAAGGCAAAGAAAGGAGAAAGCAGTGGACAAGGACTGGGTAAGATTCCTAGTATCGATAAGAGATCGCTGGATTTATACCGGTTGAGACAATGCGTTCAACTGCGAGGTGGATTTCAAACAGTATGTCAAAAAAAGCTGTGGGCTCAGATTGGTAGGGAATTGGGCTATACAGGAAGAATCATGAGCTCTCTCTCCACTTCACTAAGATCTGCTTACCTAAAGGTCTTTCTGGAATTCGATAAATTAGATGAAGAACTGAAGCCCAAACAAATCGAACAATCGAAGGAAAGCACCGAGGAAGATTCTCTCACGCCAAGCTCTTCTTCCTTTTCTATTATGCAAGAAAATAACACCAAAAAGCGTTCATTCACAGATATCGAACCTAATCAATCCCGTAGCATTTCTCGTGTAAAAAAACATCATAAGGACAATCGTTGCAGCTTCGAAATTGGTGGATCAAGTGTTGAGTTTATGAGGCTACGTGATATTTTAAGGTTCAAAGGATTTTCCACCAACTTTGAGTACCTCACGGAGCACCGAAAAAATTTGACGAAACCAACAAGTGCAACATTACCAGGATATCAATTTAACTTCTGGCACAATTCTACAGAGATATACGAAAAATCTGCACATGAAATGAAAAACTCCCCAATTTATAACCTTCGACAATACCACGAAAAAAGCCAAAAGCACTTCGAAAGTATCCCAAAAGAATATCAAGAGGAATACCCAAACATCTTCCAAAATAACGACAAAATAAAGCTAGAAGAATTTGAACAGCTATTTTTCGATATACTTTCAGATGGTCAGTTCTCCTGCGATGTCGATACGGGAATTAACTTACTATCGTCTATTCATGGATCAGGATTTTCCATGATAGGGAAAACGAACGAAAATCTTGCATGTTCATTAGACCCATGGAATCTCAACAATGTGGCATTGTCTTCAAAATCATTACTAAGATATCTAGATACTGATTATGGTGATCATACAAGGACTAGACTTGATGTAGGTATGTTATTTTCGGTAAAGGGGTGGACCGTGGAAGACAATTTCCTACCCTGTATTGATTATAATCATCTAGGATCATCCAAACTGTGGTATATTATACAACCAGAAGATATGGAAAAATTTGAGCAACTAGTTGAGTCTTTAAATCTCAATGAGAAGAGCGAAATTATAGATACTTCGAATTCAATGGGAGATGAAGATTTCAAAAATTCTGAGTTCTATCATTGCTTTTTAGATACAAATCCATCAAGCCCGGTCCACACTCGTCCTATGAGGATGAATACACATACTATGTTTCCAATTCAAGCAACAAATGCACATACAGCATATGGCACGAAGCATAAGAGTTTACCAAATGATGTTCAATTTCATCCTGACTTTTTGAAAGCCAAGGGAATTAAATTCTTGAAAGCAACTCAAGAAGCGTGCTCTTTTATATTAAAATTTCCGAGGACTTATTCAACTACCGTGGCAAGTGGTTTTTACGTTTCCGAAAATGTGCATTTTGCACCTTCTACTTGGTTGAATGATGCTTTAGATAGCGAAAAATGGTTATCAACACATGGAATTTTGCCTGGGATACATGTATTAAATTTATTTGCTAATATTGTGTCATATTCAAATAATCCAGAATTGATATCAAAGGCCAAGCATCTTTCCTCGAGCTTAATAGGGGAAGAACTTAATCGCAGAGATGTCTTCCAACAAACGATGGGATACGCTTCTACTGTTGTGGTGAATAGCTTTGACTTCATATCAGACATATCTTTGAGACCCACGGGTGCTTCGAAGGTCATTTTAGCAAACAAAACAGATTGCTTTACACTGTCACTTCAAGAATTTCTGGACAATCTCGAGTGGAAGCAGAAGACACCATTTATTTTTGGGCAATGCATAACAGAAAATGGAATCAGAACCACTCTTCATATTTGCTACACGAATGATCAGTTGGAATCAATATTTTTTGATAAAGATCAGAACGAACAGCTGCCTCACGGAAGCTTTCCTTCCCTTTTAACAAGCAACCAGAATATGCGAATGATTGGTTCCTTATCATTAAATGAATTGATTAATAACAAATATGATGGCAAGCGTATACCAATGAATGAGCTTATGGCAATTTCTTCGAACACGGACTCTCTAAACGAGGTGGTGTCGGTGGATGAGCTGCGAAAGTATATAAGTCACGCTGAAGCTGTTGCCTTTGAATGTCGACAGCTGCTCAAGAAAACTAGTATCCATGCACAGGAATTTAGTTCAAAAGGATTCGGAGCTGGTTTCAAGATCAAGGAATTACCACTCAAACCTCATCAATGTACTTCTGATGAGTTCCGTGCAGTGACTCAGAAGGTTAGTGCCCTATCCGTTGAGATTGCGGAAATGCATGATATATTCGCCCTATGGGAAGATTTCCGTCAATTTGAAGAAGACGTGCGGGAAGCTATTTCAACCGCAAATCTTACGGAGTTGAGACTCATGTATCAAAAAAGTTGGTCGCTTGGCATTCTGTCAAAATATGAAGACCCATTAAGGAAAGTTCTCTGCAAAGCAGAATGGCTAGACGTCTATCAAAGAATATTCGAGGATCATGAAAAGGTTTCAGAAAGTGGAACGGAACAATATGCTTTGGACTCTCTTCCGTCATATTTGAATTTTGGTATCAAGTATGTTGTAGAATTAACACATTTTCCCAAACTTGAGAAAGTCAGAAAATGTACAATAGACTCTCAAGAAGTTGTCTCGCAGATCAATAAACTTTTCAAGAGGAAAAATAACAAAATATCTATCGAACAGCTTACATTAATTGTGACAAAAATTGAGAAGGAACATTTACCATTCAGTCATGCATTTTTGGACAAGCTGAAAGCAGTTTTAAAGTCCATCGAAAAGCGCAAATTAGATATGGCACCGTTTTTCACCAAACTTGGAGTCAACGATGCGTATATTGAACTTTTACATCAACGGTTAACATCTATGGAGGCCGATGTGATCGACCTCTTCGGAAAATTTGATGGTTCATCAGAAGATTTAAGAATGACCATGAATGAAGTTCCGGATATGCCGTTCTTTTTAAAGCACGTCAAGAAATGCAAAAGTTGGCTTCATGATTTTAACAAGCTTCTGCCAAGACGAAACCAATTGGGCAAAATTCTCGAGTCCACCGAAACATGCCTCGATGTAACCTCCGACATTTCGAGTCCATCAAGCTCTCGTGAACAGGAAAACCATTACTGCTTCTGCCGAAAGGGAGACTCGGGAAGTACGATGGTTGAATGTGAGGTTTGTAGAGAGTGGTATCACATGAATTGTATCAATAAGGGCAAATGGACGTTGCCAAGTGGGGAAAATAATGTATTCATATGCCCATTATGCATTCAGCACGACGCTATCAATCCAACGACAGTTGAATTTTCCGATCTTATCGAGCTCGCTATTTCATCATCAACTTTGAAAGTCATTCCAGAACGGGCGATCATAAATGCTTTGTTTCGGATTTTAAAAGCAGCGATTTCATGTCGGCTTTTTGTTCACTGCCAACTATTTAGCAACGACCAGATTCGAGCAGATGCCCCTATCAGTACAGTCAAATTTTATCTACGAAAACTGAATGGTGCGGGATGTTGTATGGCAGACGTTGCTGATAAGTTGTCGGCTTTCTGCAAAAATGAAGACTCGAAAGAAGTAGAAAGGTTAAAGAACAAAAGTACCATAATAGTCACAGGCTTTGAAGATGTTGTAACAAAAAAGATTGTTAAATCTACTTCCACCTCCATTGGACCTGTAGCTGTAAAAGAGGAGCCACGACTACCTTCACTCCCAGATGAACAGACCAAACTTGTCCCAGACCTCTTAACAGAGTGTCAAGACGAATCAATCTCTCCGACGGCATACAATGCTCCAAAGACGGATGTTAAAACTACATAGACATATCATATCATAAGATTAAAAGCATTCGTTTGTAATATTAACCCATATTGAACTATTTCACGTGATCTCGAAATGTCCCATTACTCCGCGAACTCGAACTCGAACTTTGGAGCCCCCACCAAAAAGCGGGATGAGCATAAAAATCAGGTGCGCGATTGAGAAAGGCGTTCTTTACTTTCGGCACGACACCTATAAATCATGTTACGATTGGGATTCAACCCAATTGGTAGGGTGAATGGGAGCAGGATTGCTAGCGCCCGATTGGCATTGCCATTCTATGCGAAAAGAAGCTGGCTTCACATAGCATCTGTAAATAAGGCTAAAGAAACGAAATTTCAAGACACTGGTAAGACTGAAAGCGAAAAGAGCTTAGAGAACACACCAGAGTTTCAGAAACTCGAAGAGGACTTTTCATCTCACGATCACATCCATCTTCGTGAATCGGAAACCGAGGAAAATGATTCCTTCCAGCTGGGGTCGATGCTCCACCGTACCCCTCAGCACGCACATATTCATGGACCCAGTCAGAATCCTTTACTTGTGCTCAGCAAAGCAGAATTCAAGAAAAATCCTGGTGTGAGAATTACGTGGATAGGATTGATGATCAATGTGGGATTGGCACTGGGAAAATTCACCGGCGGAGTAGTGTTCCACTCGCAGGCTTTGGTAGCAGATTCTGTTCATGCCGCCTCTGACCTTATCTCTGACTTTTTGACCCTGTTTTCAGTAGGATTAGCATCACGCACTCCTACTGCTAATTACCCCTACGGTTACGGGAAAATAGAGACATTGGGATCTCTTGCCGTATCCTCGATTTTGGCAACTGCCGGGTTATCCATTGGATGGACCTCGTTATGTGCCATTGCTGGTCCTATTATCCCACATACCTTGATGGAATTTTTCTCTTCGCACTCACATTCTCACTCTCATGGTATTGCAGCAGAGGTGACCAATATTAACGCAGCCTGGATTGCCGCCGGCTCAATTGTTATCAAGGAATGGATATTTAGAGCCACTAAGAAGGTTGCCGATGAAACCAATTCGAATGTGCTTTTAGCTAATGCCTGGCATCATCGTGTTGACTCACTTACCTCTTTAGTTGCTCTCGTCACCATCTCTTCCGGTTACTTGCTCAATATTCAATCTCTGGATGCAGTCGGTGGTCTGATAGTCTCTGGCTTGGTTGTGAAAGCTGGGTTTGATGGTATATCCACCGCTGTCAAAGAATTGGTAGATAAATCACTGAATGCCAAGGACCCACGTTACGTCGAAATCGAGACTAATTTGAAAGAAGTACTCGGAAAGATGATTTCAAATAACAATGCGAAAAGACCATATGGGATCGAAAACTTAGTTGTTCTAACTTCAGGCCCAAACGTCCACGCTAAACTTGTTCTTGAAGTGCCTCAACAAAGATGGGAAAATGTACTGACTGTCCAGGAGTTCGAAATTGTTACTGACCATATTCGTGGGGCTTTGTATCAAAACATTCCAAGTTTAAGGAAGATTGATGTAGAGTTCATTGAAGAACGCCCAGAATTGACTGATGAGCAGAAAATGGAAATTGAAAAGCAAAAGGAAATGGGAGCAGCACCTGTCCCGGAGACTACAGCGGAGCCTGCTGAACATTCACATGGTCACAGTCACTCCCATTTTGGACTTGGAGATCATACCCATAAGCATTAAATTATTTGTTTGATTAGGTAGCAGTGATATGATTAAAGAAATACTAAAATGTTCTCATGTCTTGATTATATTGTAGAACTTGTATCTATATACATTTGGCTCACTGGTGGCCAACTGCCCAGTCGTTCAAACCGTGCTTATTTCTAGCAATTTCAAAAGCGTAGAATTGAAGACGAACCACAAAACATGTGGTGTATTGTCCGTACTCCTGGGAAGCGTCCGTCCTCAAAAGAGTACCGAAATTGAAATCGTTGACTTTCTTTTCAAAGAGGGTGATGAACTTTCTCCACCTTTCTTTGGCTTCTTTGGTCTTTAATTCCTCCTCGGAAAACTTGCGAACTCTTTCAATATCCCTGTACTCAGGGAAGTGCTCCATAAACTTCTCATAGATTTCATCATCGTATTTGGTCAAACGAAGTTTGGATCCGGGAACTTTAGTTATTAAATTCCAATATGTGTCGGCTTGCTCCACAGCAACAACGGCAAATTGTTTTTCAATATCCTCTAGGTTTTCCGCGGTTTCAGCCTTGAATGTAGACATAATTATGGCTTATTTTTCAAATGGTGAGTTATTTCTTGTGTCTCTAACTGAGATGAGCTCTTAAATGATAAATTTTTTTATTCTTTAATGTTCGTTCATGATTATCAAAGATTCACTAGTTCTTACGAGAAGTAATGAGAACCATCTAGGCTATTTAGTAAATGCTTGCCAGTGTAACTAAAAATCTGAAATCACTAGGAAGGAAAATGCCATTAGCCAAAGCAGCTTGTGTGATAATTGGAGATGAAGTTCTCAATGGCAAGATCACCGACACAAACTCGAGATTTTTTGCTAAGTACTGCTACGGATTAGGGGTTCAACTTAAAGAGATAGTGACAATCGGTGATGAGCATGAGCAGATCATAAGCACCATTAAACGACTTAAAGAGGAGAACGACATGATTTTCACATCTGGAGGAATTGGTCCAACACATGATGATATGACCTATGAGTCAATTGCTAGCAGCTTCGGGCTAGAATGCAAGCTCGATAAAGAATGTCAAGCACGTATGCATAAAATCTCTGATCCAGAATCACGCCACGAAGGAGATGCTCTTAAGGCATTTTACCGCATGGCCACACTTCCTTGTGGTCCTGATGTCAAGAATCACTATGTTTACGAAGATATGTGGGTACCCATCGTATCCATCCAAAAAAAAGTATTCATTCTTCCAGGCGTTCCTCAGCTATTCGAAAAATTGTTAGAAGGGTTTGCTCCTACTTTGAAGAAACTTTTTGGATTAGAAAGGGATACCGCACATGATTATCAACGTTATTTCGTTAAAACCCCATTATCAGAAAGTGAGATTTCTTCATTTTTGGGCAAGTTACAACAGCGTGGTACTAAAGTATCGAAGGAAATAAAAATCGGATCCTATCCTCATTTTGGATCAGGGTTCAACACTGTTAGTATTCTAGGTTTGAAGAAAGACGATGTATTTCTTCAGGAAATTGTCGAAGAGACAATAAGTAAGCTCAAGGGCACAAAGATCTCTGAAGCTGAGGAACAAAAAATATCCGACTCCAGATAACTAACCGTCTCGTAAGGCTATCCGAGAATTTGCAAATGCAGTCATTTTTCGTTATAATACATCTTCCGCTAGGGTTTACTTTTTTTAACTTATGTGACAGTTCGTCTTTGTCAGTCAGGACGTCAAGCAAAGATGAGTCTGTATTTTTGATATTCTATTGAAATAAAAATCCTGTTATGATTAACTTTCTCTCCGGCATATATCTCGCATTTATATATATTATACAAGCAGCAAATGTACCTGCTAAATTACTCGGCGTCTTCGTCGTCCGTGTCTACAGGTTTAGGAGTACCCTTTGGAGAGTTGAGCCACTCAATGTAACGTAGACGGCGACGTTCAACTTGGAGTTTCTTCTCGTTTCTTGTCAAACGCTTAACTCTCTTTTTAACTTTAATGTTAGCTGGAGAATCGTCATCATCCACTGAAGATTTTACCTCAACGTTCAAACCAACCGCATTGGCATTACCTCCGTCTTCGAATCTACTCTGATCGATTTGTTTAATCCCCTTTTGAACCATGGTACCGTTTTCAACAATCCACTGTTCGGGACATAAAGCTCCAACAAATTCATTGTTGTGCGAAATCATCACCACACCACCGGTCCAGTCACGAATAGCAACTGCTAAAGCACCTAACGAATCTCTATCCAAATAATTTGTAGGTTCATCCAACACCAATAAGTGGGGATTGTTCCACATTGCACCGGCAATAACGACCTTCACAAGTTGACCACCAGATAAGGAGCCCATTGGTGTATGGTTTGCGATTTCTGAATCCAAACCAACGTCTTCGAAATGCTTGGTGATAACACTAGGTGTCAATTCACGGTAACCCAAACCCTCTCTAGATGCTTCGTGATCATCAAATTTCTGGACTAGTTTGTCGAAACCATGCTCGATCAAGACATCCTTGGGAACCCATGAGTTGTATTTTGGTTTCCAATATTTCCATTTAACTTCGTATTGGAACGATCTCTTGTACTTCTGTCTACCAACAATGGCTTCTATAGTACGCTTACCTCTTCCATCATCGATGTCCAACTCCTTCATCATCATCTCTTTTTCTTCTTCAGAAATCTTTCTAGATTCTTTCAAGAGGACTTCACGATCGTCACCAAATTGATAACGCCATTGTAGATATTGGTTGGCTGTTTTTTCTTTATGCTCGTTAACATGCTGTAAGGCGTGTTGTGCAATGTAACCAATACGCAAGTTAGGATGTTTTTCCACTTTACCTTCTTGAGGTACTAATTCACCAGTAAGCAACTTAATCAAAGTGGACTTACCAGCACCGTTAGGACCTAAGACGGCAACACGAGAACTCAACGATAATGCACAAGAAACGTTTTCTAACGAAGGTTTAGTTGCACCTGGATAAGCGAAACTGACCCCAGTAACCTTGGCAACAGCTCTAGTACTTGACTTAACACCTGTCAAGATACCTGGAGGTGGGAAATGCATTTGCGCATTCGAGTCCGTCAAAGTGTAATAAGCTTTAGCCTCAGGCTTCTGGTCAACGAAGTCAGCCAAGTTACCCTTGTAGTAGGCAAGCTTTTTGTTTTCATAGTGGATAATGTCGGTACAGACAGCATCTAAAAATCCTGAATCGTGCGATACAATTAGAGAGGTAATTTCACTATGCTCCAACAAGTACTCTTCAAGCCACTTCACATTGCTAACATCCAAATGATTAGTAGGTTCGTCCAATAATAGAACATCAGCTTTTTGAAGCATTGCTCTTGCCAATTCCAGTTTCATTTTCCAACCACCTGACAAAGATCCAACTGTTTGAGATCTTCTGTAATCGTCGAAGCCGACAGATTCTAAAGCAGCGGCAATTTCATCACGAGAAACGCCTTCTAGTTCGGGATCCAATGCGATAAATGAGACCAAGTCGAGATCACCTTCTTCACCTTGTAACTTGTGCTCTACAAAACGGGTCCTCAAAGTTTCCTTATCGGGAAACCCTTCTAATTGACCATTTGCTATGGATCTCATCAGAGTTGACTTACCGGCACCGTTTCTACCACACAAACCATAACGGTGACCCTTCAACAAACGTAGAGTTGTTTTATTCAATAGCATTCTAGAACCGTAAGCAAGGGAAAAGTCAGTATTGACAATTTCAATACCATCTTCCTGATCAGCAGACGCAGATTCTTGATGGAATATTTGTCTTAATTCGAGGATAAAGTGGTTGTCAATGAAGTCAGCATTTTCTTCACCTAGAACCGCTATCAAATAATCCCTCAATCTCTTCCAGTCGTTAACGTTAGCATCGACAGTTAGGATCTTTGACAAATAGTTGATTATGACTGAATCACCAGTGGTTATCAAAGAGCATGATGACTTGTTAGGAAGTTCTTTTAGTTGCTTCTGAAGGAATTCTAGGCCCTCCTCGTATGTGATTTTACCAGGAAATTTTCCATCATCTTCTGAATCGTCTTTCAAAACTCTTAAGGCTTTTTCAGCCAATTCACGAACTTCAGGTAAAGACGCCGTATTCAAAACTTTTTGAACACCAGGCATCAATAATGGGATAAAGGATTGTATTTCACACCGATTGTTGACCAATCTCGTTAGATTTTCAATGACAATAACCGTTTGTCTTAGCTGCTCTTGAGATGAAGACGAAAGGTTTAGAGACCTGTTTAAGATAGGCACCAAGATACTTAGAGCTGGTTCTGTAACTTCGGCGACAAAGGTGACACTGGATAAAGACTTAACCGAGTCGGGTACCTTAGTTGGATCTTGAAGAGTGTCGACAATTAATTTGAAGCGAGGTGACAAATCTAAATTATCCAGAATGGAAACGAAGTCGAACAAAGTCTTGTAACCTTGTTTTGCTAATTCTGGCTTAAAGTCAGTGGCAACGTCTGTCAACACTGGAACGGTATCCTTAAACTTCAACTCTAACAAATCATTGGGTGATTCTTCTCTGATGCGGTCCACAAGCTTCAATGCCACAAGCTTGGATTGCCACTTTGCACCTGAACGAAGATATTCAAGTAGCTGAGGTAGCAAAACACAAGTCTGTGCCTCTATGGGAAACAATCCAAAGAGGGAGTCAGCAGCATGCTGAGCAGCGCGTTTGACAGCGTTATCCTTATCAGCAGTACAATCTAGTGCTAAAGGTAGCAAAGAAACTAGGTAAGCTTCCTGTGGAGATCTTCCGTTGAAGTTTGCGCTAAGTTGGGAAATTAAAACCATACCAGATTCCCTAACAAGAGTGGGGCTTTTGGCTTTTGTCAACTTTCCAACGATTTCCGCAATATCCCATTCGATGACGTTCTTTGCAGAGCATCCTGCTTGGTTGAATTGCTCTACCGCAAGCTGAATTTGTTGTTTACATTCAGCGATCGAACTGCACTCAGGCAATTTGGAGAGTATAGAAGACACAGGAGATACATCTAGATTGGCCATTCCATTCATGAGTGACGTCAAAGATGTGGTGGAAGTCGATGGGGTGGGCGTACCGCTTCCCGTTGGGGTGGACCTGCCAGAATATTGCGGTGATTGGTAGCCTGAAGAATTCGACGAATAGAGTTGCTGACCCGATCCGTAGTTCTGATTTTTTTTGTTCTGTGAGCCATTTACCGCGTTGGGGTTGTTGCCGCTGTTTTGACTGTCGAAGTTGTAGCTGCGCTGAGCTTGATATTGGTTGCTCTGGTTCCAGTTCCGTTGTGGTGGGTTGGTACCAGCACTTGCTTTCTTGGTATAGAAGCCTCCAAATGGAGAAGACACTTTGTTAGCCTTTGGCTCATCACCGATGAGTTCTTCTAGAGACTTGAACTTCTTAGGTGCCATCGAAGATCGTATTTGTGCTAAGTTGATGTTTAATGAGAAGGTGAGATGAGATGAGATGAGATGACCTGTTGCATAAAGAAAATTTTTCACCATAGATTGCGGTCACATGATCTCGATTCCAGACCACGTGCTAGATTTGAGGCAAATCGACTTTGAAGCAACATATAGGAGTCTTTGAGAGGTCTTTAATTCATGGCATAGTATCTCAGACAGCATTGGTACCGAAGGGAGGGGCCTCGTAAGCAATCCTTATCTAATTCAGAAATATAGCTCTACTATCAAAGCGTTCGAGCCCTATGCGGCCAAAACCACTTGGATATCATCTCCGTAATCTCTGAGAGATGTAATACGCATCTCTTTGCATACTAATTGACCTTGTATAGCCTATTTTACGCGTTTTTACGGCTTCATTAGTTTCACCCATGTGACCTTCAAATTGCCTCATCGCGACGCGAAAAGTGTAATAAAAAAAAAAAAGCGCGTCGCGTTCTTCGTACGAGACGGGAGCAGCAGGAAGTGAAAAGAAGTATAGCAGTAGTAGTCATTTAGAAACCTCACGTTTGTAAGAGCTTCTTAGTGTAGCACTTTTCGGTTCCACAGACTATCAAAAACGGGACTGAACAATGACATTGGCTCAATCGACTACCAAGATGTCACTGAAGGTACTCTACACGGTGGAAAATGAAACGAACACATACCTAACAAGGAGCAAAGCTTCTCTGGACGTTCGTGTCGGCAAGGTTCCAAGCCCCAACAATGAGAGTACACAGCTTAGCATAGGTATGATAGAACTGTATCATGTTCTGGATGAAATCTACCTGTCTTCGCCCGAACTATTCACTGTGAACCTGAATAATTGCATGGACTACAACGTCTACTGTCGGGATGTTTGCGAGGTGGACGAGCCGTTTGTCAGCTACGGGCTACTTTCAAAACTGCGACCGGAATCGCGCGTTAATGAAATCTCAGAGCATCCCCAGGAAGAGGATGAATGGCCGTTGGTGATGGGGCGAGTCTGCTCTAACTTTTCTGCCTTGTTGCGGTCCAAGAGTTCTACAGGAGCTCCCCAAGATTATACAAACGCTCCGCAAGCTTGCCCACAAACTCTAGAGGTAAAGCTACGGCTTTCCAGAGTGGTCACCGCTAACTCATCTCGCAGATCCAGTATGAGTAACTCTTCGAAAAACCCACCTACATTAAGCAAACCAAGCGTGATACCTACCAAGAAACCTTTCAAGGCACAAAGTGTAAAATCCCAGGTTCAAACTAAAAGACAAACAAACCCTAGACCTGCCCCAAAGGCTGTGAGGACGCAGTCTCTACCCATCTGGAATCAGAATAAAAACCCACAGTTTGTTTTGCCAGCAAATTCCATTGCTCATAAAATATACCTTGCAGACAGGATGACTAAAGAGTCTGAGTTGGCCAAGGAAATGAATCCAGACAGAAAACCTGTAATATTTCAAATTAACAGTCTACAGCATGATAATACGGTACAAAAGACAAAAGTGGACGATTCTGTAAGTAAACGATTTGATTTTATCAATAAAAAGAAAATGAAACCCATCAAGCCAAGCAGTAAAAAGGCAATTCCAAAGCCAAAATCCGCTTACATAAAGAAATCCAGAACAAATAGCGTAACAAGTTCAGATACATCTATGTTACTTCCTTCAGCACTTGGGAACCAATTCATGACCTCGAAAACTGCAGGCACAACGCCTAAGGAATTCAAAATAATAACTGAGGAATCTGTAATGGAAGAGATACTGGGGACCCAGCAATTGAAAAATGATGACTTCTTTGAGTTCCACGAGGAAAAGATCGAAGATGCGGATAATAAGGAGAACATCCCCCCTCGGGCAGCTCCTGTCCCATCGAGGTTTGAAGATTTGCTAGATATGGAGCTACCTGATCTGAAAACTCCTAGTGACGGTGAAAAGTTTTGCCCTAATTCGAAAAGCGATGATCCACTCGAATGGTTTAGTAACCTTTTTGGATCCCCTCTAGTTGCGCACAAGGAAGATCCACAGACATGTAACACCTTGCCCATTGAAGAAGACGAGCAAGATGTTAATAGAACTATTACAAGCGACATCGATAGGACTTCTCCCATCGACACATTATCGATGCCATTGCTCGAACTAAATCAACAAAAGCAGACAACATGTAGCAGGGCATTACCATCGTGCAAGGATCAACTACGAAGATTGCCATTACTGTCAAAAGGTTCTAAAACAGGACAGATTGATGAAGATAATGACGAAGACGCAACTTCAAGCGTGAAACAATATTCGACATCACCTAAATTTAATAACGCCCAATTCGAAAATGTCAAACGCCCAGCACCAGTACCGTCTTCGCCAATGGAAGATGAAGAGTTTCTTGACGAATTGACAAAGCAGAGACTGAAGAAACGCAAGACAATGCCATCCTCTCCTACGTCAATGTTTCCTTATGGGAGAACAGGTGAAGAAGGCGAAGATGAATTAAATCGAGACCACACTTCTGGTAATGAAGAGTTTTCGTTCAGGAATGACTGTGGTTTAGAAGACGTCGATTCAACACCGGCTACACAGTATAGATCTAGCGATATGGATCATGTCAAGCTCGCTGATGATAATTCTGCAACCAGCAAGCGATAGGAAGTATTTAAATTCAGTTAGAAATGCATAAATAAAATTAATAAACGGCCACCGTCATAGTCAGCGATAACAGATTACAATAATGTCCGAATACGAGTGATTTGCTAGTTAGGACAACCGAATGATGTGACTGATTCCAAAAATGAAATCACTTCATCAGCAGTTACACCATTATTGAATATTTTAACGTGAAGGTACCCGATATGTTTTGGCCACGTGAACTAATATGAAAAAAATGTAAACCAAACGCCAAGCTAAACTTAGTCGAACACGTATATTGTATACACATAGGATAGAGAGTAAGGGCGCAGAAAATGAGTGTTCTGGACGTATATTGCAGTAAAATACGAGAATTGGATCCGATCGTATTACCAGGGACCCTTATTGTAGCGGTAATCACGTCTTTATACTTAGTTGTGTACGTGTTCTCACATTCTCCGAGAAGTCCTTTTATCGAAGAGCTGGAATACTCAACTAATGGTCCTGATGGAGAAATACAATTAGGACGCTTGCCCGATCTTGTTAAGGAAGATGCAAATGTGGACGATATTGAGTTATCTGTTGTTGTGCCTAGCTATAACGAGACTGGCAGAATTCTTGTCATGTTACGAGAGGCCATTGAGTATCTACAGGAAAACTTACCCGATAAGTGGGAGATACTCATTGTCGATGATGGGTCTCAAGACGGAACTTCAGAATACTGTCTTAGGTTGGGTAAAGAGCAATTTAAGTTGAAGCCGGGGCAATTGAGAGTAGTGAAGTTGACCAAAAACAGAGGTAAAGGCGGAGCCGTCAGGCATGGTTTACTACATATAAGAGGCAAGTATGGCCTATTTGCAGATGCTGATGGGGCTAGTAAGTTTTCCGATGTCAGTAAGTTATTGAATTCGATAAAGGACGAGGAAAAAATTAGTAAGGCAGTAGTGGCTATTGGTTCTAGAGCGCACATGGTTAACACAGATGCCGTCGTGAAAAGATCATTTATTAGGAATTTCTTAATGTATGCGTTGCACACGCTAGTTTTTGTTTTTGGGATAAGGTCTATCCAGGATACTCAATGTGGCTTTAAAGTATTCAACAGATCCGCAATAAAGGACATATTCCCTTACTTGCACACTGAGGGATGGATTTTTGATGTTGAAATCCTAATCCTTGCACTAAGGAGAAAAATGCCTATCAAAGAAGTAGCAATATCGTGGCATGAGGTTGATGGATCCAAGATGGACCTCGCTAGAGATAGCATAAACATGGCCAAAGATTTAATTATCATTAGACTGGCTTACATTGTTGGCATTTATAGCGATAAAGTTGCATGCTAGAATTCGTGATAATAATTTATTTGTTTGTGTTTCTGTTTCGTTTCCTTGTGCTGGATTATATAATTTACATAAATAATCCATAAAGCCTTTTTCTCATTACAGTTACACCTTCTTCTGACCTTCGAATATTTCGTAAGATAGGGAAGTCAATTTTCTTCTGACTATGGAACCATTGTTCAGAAATGTTCTCAAAACCGACGCGTACTCTTTGCTGTCATGGTTAATATTTTCGAAAGCGGCCAGTAGAGCTGCAGTGTTAACTTCCAACTCTATTTCATGCGTATCTTCTGTATGTCTTTGTTTCACACCCTGATTATGATTCGCAACCTTTGTGATATCAATTCTGGTGCAAGAATCATTGTGAATGTAACTCACACGTTCTTTGGTTCTAGTGTTCACAGGAGTCTGATCTTTGTATTTTTCTGGAGGATCATTGTTGGCGACCGGCAATTCGAGATTTATTGAAATCTTGACATCGTAACTGTCTTTAGGTGAGAACAAAAGCAACTGTGATATGTGTCTTTTTTCGATGAATTGGCCAACACGCCCAGTTTTGATATCTTTACTCATTCTAAGGAACCGTGGTCTTTGAGTGGATATTCCAACTCTGTACAGGGCATCCGTCGTATGGGACTCGATGATGTTGAATTTACCATGGTTTTCATTAAGCTCTGATATGCCCTTGACATACTTATTTAGTTCAACAAAGACGCGTTCGTCGACATCAGGTGTTAAATGCGCATCCATCTCTGTGTAAACTGTTTGGGAAGACACGGGAGGACTCACTCTGTTGGCATCACTACCTTCAACGATTATACCAAATTTCATCTCCATCTCGATGTACTGCCTTTGATCTGGTGCGATGGAAATTATCGTTGCGTAAACCCAGTCTTGGACGGATTTGGTGAGGTCGTCATCGGGAATGATGTTTGTGAAAGAAACATCGATCTTGAAATCTTTGGTGTTGATGCTTTGTAACGCCTTAATGGTGGGTTTCCATTTCTGCGCCCACACTGGAGCTACGCTGTATCGACTGGGCTTGGCAGTCGCTGCAATTTCGTGGAGAACGTTCAAGTCCTTTTTGATGTTATTACGCTTGGATTGAGAGGACACTTTTTCCTGAAATATGTCACGCACATCAGATTCCTGTTTAAACGTATCATCCAGACGTGGATTCTGTCTCTTCTTGGCCGCGTTCTCACTCTCTTGCTTCTCGTAGTCGAACTTGAAGTCGCCTGTTTCGAACACAACATCACCTGCACCTGGTACCTCATCATCAGTATCTGTCTCCTCATCAGGTTCGCTGTTTTCGCCATTTATTGACTCAGACTTCGTCTGGGCACTGGCACTGGTACTGATGCCATCAACGCTTAACCTTTTTTTTATCTCTTCAGCTGGAATTGGCTTCAAGCTGGGAGTTCTCTGGCTTTCAGACTTGTCATCATGATTTACTAGGTCTTCCAGAGAGAGAGCCCGTTTTGGCATAGGCTTTTGATCAGTCATACGCGGTCAGAAAGCACACTACGTTTCTTGTATTCAAGATTCATCTATTCCATCTTTTAACCTTATGAGAAAGAGAGAAAAAACATTGTCTACCGTAAATACCTTCGAACGACCGGTTCACGTGATATCTTGACACGTGACCCTGTCACCTTTAAGTATATCTGTTTCTCAGCTGTATAGTAATGATATTATATACACATGCGAGTCTCTGCATTCCAAGTTACCTGTATATCTAACCCTTTTCCGTCCGCACGGAAACCCAATCACGAGATCCTGCTCGCACATGCGCTCACGAGTGCGCAGGTGAGTGTGTTTCCAATGGAGGAGGAGGAGCGGGACTGAAGCTCTGAGACGTGTATGGATTGAACTTAGGGTTTACGTGGAGTGCGCCGGCGACCTCTGCGCCCGGTGAAGTAGAAAGACCCGAATCCCCCGCAGCATCGCGCAAATGTTCCAACATAAGCAAGTCTATCTGCTGGCAAGTCGAAAGCTCCTGTGACGACAGCAGCCCACGTGGACAGAAGAAGAGGTCGTCCTCGAACGACTTGCAGATGTGGTTCTTGAGTCTCAGAGACATCTCGTTATCGTAGTTACCAGGTAGCGTAGGCCGGTATGCCGCACCCGCAGCTTGCGAGAAAACTTGGCTTTCTTGGGACGTCGGAGTGTCTAGAAAGAAGCTCTGCGGAGACACAGACTGGTTTATGCTAGCGACTGAAAGTGGTGGTGTTAAATATGGCATTTGTAGCTCTAGATGAAAGGTTCATACGTATTGGAGGGTAGAAAGAAGTGGTCGTTCGAATGATGTTTGTCCGTACCCACCCCCTTGATATCAAGAGAGGCCCCGAGAACCCCACGGGGTGTGTGGGTTGTGGCCCCATCGTTGGATGTCACATGACCCTCGCCGTGTATCACGATCCGGGCTCACACTTCACGACTCGCTCCCCCCACCCATCGTTGCATTGGATTGGCGGTGGGGGCCCCCCCCCCCCCACCACGGAAGCGCCAGCCGGCCTTCCCGAATCCGTTTATAATCCCGCGATTGCATCGGCAGGAACTAAGATCTTCCCGTGCCTGCATTGATGTTCTAGATATTCCCTGCACGGGGATTGCGCAGCGAGAACGCTCTTACATACATACGTGAGCCCAAAAATACGCATTCACAATGCACCGTGGGGATTGAAGCCATGCTCAGGGTGTGACTGTGGTGGTGCCTGCGTGTGCGTCTGTGGTGGTACCATAATCAGTTGCTGCTGCTGCTGCTGCGGTAGTATGTAAGACGCTACTGCCTGTTCTTCAGGCGGTAGCTGAGGCCCCGCTGTGAATAAGCCATCCGTCTCCGCCCAGACGGCGGAATAAGAGTTCAATGAGCGGGCTCGCCGCAACGGAGTATGTGAGTAGATAATCGGCAAATTTGTGCCTACATACGAGTTTAGCGGATACTGTGCATTAACACAAGTAGCTGGCGGAACAGTGGGAGTGGTCGTAGCCGCGCTTACCGCCCCGTCTCGAATTCCTAATGGAGGCAGGCCACTCAATCTAGGTCCAGATGACATATGTGGCATATCCGGATTTAGAAACCATGGTGGGTATTTTTGGCTCGGCCCGTAGCTTCCAGGTGTTGGAAGTAATGCTAAGGATGTTAATGCTGGCAGATCCATAGAATCATTGCGTGAGATGTCGTGTGAAACGTTCGGCGAAAATTTTGGTGGGTGTGGTGGTTGTAGATCTGGAGGGTACAGCTGTGGACATGATTGTGTGGAATTTCGAAGACGAGATTTGCGGCAATGTGGGCGGATCGGTCTCATATGAGAAGTCACGGTGGAGCTCGAGCTTCTGTCCCTGGCGTTTGCATCCCGTCCTGCATGAACTGCGTCGCGATGCTGACGCAGATTGTCAGCCCTGCTAAAAAACTTATGGCATACGTCACACTTAAATGGACGGTCGCCTGTGTGCTTACGAATATGTCGTGCTAGGTGCTCGGCTCTGGTGAATGACATGCTACAATCACCGTAACCATCGCACTGAAAAATACGTCTATGGTCAGAGTTTTTTGGTCTTGAGTTGGTGGCAGAAGCGTTGCTTGCTCGAAGATTCATCGGCTCGCAGTTTTTACTCCACTCCCTTGCGTCCCCGGTCCAACACGCTGCGGCTCGCGTTATTCAAACTAGAGTGTGTAATGGGTGGATTCTTTCCAGCGGTTTGGAAGCCACATATATACGACTGCGATGCCAGCCCAGCATATCATCCGAGTCGAGCCTATCTTCGGATTTGACCTTGCCATGTGGCGTCTGCAGGATTGGAAGGAAATGTATTTTTACATTCAGCTCCTTCTTGCCTTTCTGGGCGGGTTTTACCGGCATAACATACTTTAAGTGTGCCTTACAGGTGTCGTCCGAAACTCTGCGTAAATATCAAACAGTCGAAGCACACACACACAATTACTTGCATTAGAATATCGCTTATCTGGTATTTATTTTGATCATGCGTTTCCACACAACTAAACACTTCACTAAACAAATGGCAAGTTCTAAACACTAAATACTAGCGGTAAAGTTTCTTACTTCTCGGCCACAGCCACTGCGACGGATTGGAAGTCGTCGTGAGAGATCGACACCTTCACATTTTTCACGCCTGCGGCAGCTACGACAGATGCTGCAGAACCATGAAAAACGACGCGGGGTGCGGAACCTGGGCCGTCGCGCACGATCTCGATGTCCTTCAAAGCTGCTCCGCCGCCTTGGGACTTGACGCCCAAAGACTTGAACACGGCCTCCTTTGCAGACCATGTACCAGCATACGAGCTTTGGGCACAAGGTTGGTTGGCACAGTAGGCAATTTCTTCGGCAGTGAAGTTACGCTCGATGAAAGTATCGTTTTCAACGTTGATCGCTTTAATCAATTCAACATCAACACCAACACCAAAGTTTCCTGAGGCGGTTTGTGCAGCTAGCTGGCTGACGACCTCGGCGGTCTTGGCGTTAGCATCAGAAACGAAGTTTGAAGGTTGACTTAAGGTCTTCTGACTGAACACCAAGGCGCCGGTCTTGCCGTCGGACGCGACACGTGCTAATGGGTCCAAGTACACAGGTTGTTCGAGTTCATCTTCGTAAGGTGGGTGTTCCTTAGCAACGAACAAAGTGTTGTTGATCATACCATTGTGGAAGTACTTGTAGGCAGCCTTCTCTCTGGCAGTGACCTTGGCTGCGTAGGCACGGTAAGTTGACTCGTCAACCGCAGCGTACAAGCAGTCTGGGTGGATAGCGATGGCTTGGCCACCCTTTTGGCCGAAACCGAACGAAGTAATGGACACAGCCTTAACACCGTCGGTCTTCATACTCTTGGATGGGAACAAAATGTAGTCGAATTGTTCCAAAATCTTGTCGACGTTGTCGGCGTTACGGTTACCAGGAACAATACCGGAGTTCAAGATTTGCAAAGCACCATTCATCATCCAAGCACCAGCAGCACCCTTGGGGTGACCGGTTAGGTACTTCTGGAAGACACCAATAACTGGGTTACCTGGAGATCTACCTAGATGTTTCATCATTTGATCCATGGTAGCAGATTCGTTTTTATCGTTGGCCTTGGTAGATGTACCGTGGAACGAAGCAACGCCCAAATCGTCAATGGTCAAACCGTACGCGGCTAGAGCACCTCTCAATGGAGCAATACGTGGATCATTCTTATAGAACTCGTTACCCCATTGTGATTGAGCAGATTTGAATTGTCTTGAGGCCTCACGTTGAATCTCTTCGGTACGCTCAGCATAGAAAGCAGAGTGGTCTTCAGAAGGAATCTCCTTAGCCTCGTATTGCAACAAGTCTAATTCGGACTCAACCCATTGCTTGATCTGCTTTTCACGGTTTCTCAATTGACGCTTTCTGTACTTGATGTCCAACAATGGAGTTGGGAACTTCAAGTTACCGTGGTGCTCTCTGGCAGTGGTCAAAATACCCTTACCTGGAGCGGGAACAGATCTACCAATCTTATCAGTGGCAGTGGCAGTGAACGCCAAAATACCATAGATTGGAACACCCATTTTCAATGCCAAATCAGCAGACATGATCACTTCAATACCAGCACCCTGGGCTTCCATGAAACCGTTACGAGTGGTAGTAGTAGGTCTAGACATTTCAGCAGGAGTACGGCCATGTTCAAACTCTTCCAAAGAGTTTGATGTGGCGTTCATATTACCGAACTCATAAGAACCTTCTTCTTGGAAGTCATCGTAACCACCAACAATACAAATCTTCGCCTTACCAGACAAAATGGTTTCGACACCGGTATCTAGAGACTCAACGGCAGTTGCACAAGCACCAACTGGGGTCTTGATTGGACCGGAAGAAGAAATCAACAACATATTAACCCAAGCGGACATAGTGTTGATGAAAGATTCTTGTAAGATATCATTTTGAACTGGTTCATCCTTGTAACGGTCCTTAAACATCCCACGTAGAGCAGACACACCACCCATACCAGAACCAGAACAGTTACCAACTTCAGATACGTGCACGTATTTGTACATTTCATATGGGTCTGTAATACCAGAGGCAATAAAGGCTTCGATAACTGAAACCAAGACATAGAGGGTGATGGGGTCAACTTGCGAAATGGTATCGTCAGAAATACCGTAAGTCTTAGCATTCCAGCCAGTAGGGATTTGACCCGCTACTAGTCGATCGTATCTTAAAGCCTTTGGAATGTAGAGAGTAGCACCCTTTAATAGTCTAATGGTGAATTCACCACTCTCAGGGATCTCGAAAATGTCAACCTTGTCAGCATGCTCCAACTTGAATTGCTCAGCAGTTTCCTTGGAAGCTTCAAATGGTTCCAAATCTTCTTCGATAACCACTTCTTGGATCATGTGCTTCTTCTTTGGATCATAACCGTTGAAGAGTTCTGGCTCGATCAATCTAATACCACAGTGTTCCAAGATATGAGATTCATACTTACCCTTAATATCTTTGTCATCAACTGGTTCATTGGTCTTAGCATCGACCCAGCCAGTGTAAGGACGGCCCTTCAAGTTACCATTGTGGTATTTGATTAAGCCCATGATCCAGGCCATTTCTACGCAACCTTCTAGAGAGAACTCACCAAACGCTTCTATTTCCCATCTAGTTCTAGCGGAACCCCATGGACCAACTTCCGAGAAACCAGTAACGACAATAACTCTTTCCAGGTCTAACATTCCTTGTAGTTCTGCTGGAGCAGTCTTCTTGATTTCCTCGTAAGGTTTCAAAGTTGGGAATTCCAACTGGATGTTAGCTCTTGGTTGAATTTCAGCCATTGCATAAGCGGAATCAGCATTATCACCATTCACAACCTTGTGTTCTAAAGCAGTTTCGATTGAAACTGCTTTTCTAACTTCAGAAGTGTTCACCAATTCACGACGCAGCTTGGCGGTAAATTCCTTAAGGTCTGGCAAGAACTGGAAACCACCGTTCAAGTCTGCCATGACAGGAGAAGTTTGGCAGAGTTGAACAACCTCTGGAATCAATAAACCTAGCAAGTTAAAGGCCATTTCCTTTTGCGAGAAAGTACGGACACCTAACTTCTCTATACCCTCGGCAATAATATTGTTCGCTGACATTAAGCCGGTACCTCTGGTCCAACCAATGATGGCACCACATACAGTCAACTGGTTAGACCAGGATTCTGAGTACCATCTGTTGACCAAAGTCTCCAATGACAACTTGGATTCGGAGTACATACCGTCACTACCAAATGTACCGTGGTTAGGAGACAAAGGAAGAATAACCTGTGCTGGCCTAGTTTCAATGCCCCTAGCAGACTTTTGCTTCTTCACATTACCCATCATTCTCAAAATGTTTGTCAACATGATTCTGTGAGCGAACTCGGATTTAGAGTCGATGTTATCAAGCTCAATACCATTCTCTGGAATAGCAGCGAATGGGATTACGGCATCAAGATCCCAATCTAGACCGCCGTTCTTCTCATCATCGTAGATGAAGTCCACCAAAGCTTCGACATCCTGCTTAGAACCTTGGTTGAAAGGAACGACAACTAACGTTGAGCCCTTAGCACCATACTTTGCATAGATAGATTGGTAGTAATCAGTAACCTTCTTAGAGAAACGAGAGGTTGTGACAATCACCTTGGCACCACCTTGAATCAAGCCTTGCAAAACCTCAGCACCAATAGAGCCTTGGCCAGCACCTGTAATCAAAACATATTTGTCCTTGAAGGTGACACCGTTAATAGCAGCCTTCTCTAACCCGTTTAAGAACAAAGAGGACAATTGGCGATCATAAACCCAGTCACCGGATGGCAACTTCTTCTTCAAGTGCAAGAATGGAACAGTTTCGATAGGAATAGTATGCGATACTGTATTGGAAATTTCCGACTTGTTAGGTAATGAAGCAACTTCCTTTGTAGCATCTTTATCTAATGCGTCGTCCACAACACCTGCAACCTTGGTTGACGCAGATGCATCAATCTCGTGGGATGTCTCCAAGAATTTCAACAACTCACCATATAGTTTCTCAAACTCAATCTTTGTAGAGTCTGAAATATTGTGCTCAGCGGCTTGGGCATTAATTGCTTTGTAAACACGTGTTAGATCTTCTTGAATAGTTGGTTGTGCGACCTTTGTTAATGGGCCACCCAATGCCATTTCTTCAACATACTGAGAGAATTTTCTGACAGCAGGTCTTGGAACCTCAGCATAGTTGATGTTACCGTTTTTGTCGACAACAGTTTGAGGAGCAGTAGGTTTAGAAATATCTTTGAAAACTGGATCTAAGTTCAAGACTTGCTTACAGTTCTCGATCAACTGTTCACCTAGGTCTTTGGCCAACTTATAGTTACTTCCCTTGTCCACTTCTGTATGAGAAATATGGTATTCCATAAATTTAATAAGAGATTCATTCGATCTGTTCATAATGTTAATGGCCTCAGTGACCAATTCTCTATCAACGTTCTTCAAAACACCATGAATAATCTCGAAGTATAGGGACAACAAAGATTGTCTGGCCCAGTTCCAGGAAGAGTCAAAAACTCTGGCCTTCTTTCTCGAAAATGATGTGGAGATACCTTGAACGAAGTATTCACCCAATTCGTTGGTCAAATAGTCCAATTGGGTTTGTAGATCTTCGGCAGCAGTCTTTTGTTGCAAGAACTTCTTTTCGCCACTGCTCAAGTCCATCTTCAAATAACGAGCCAAAACTTCTAATTGTTGGCGAGCCAAAACCTTCTGGTCCTTGGTTAGCTCGTCGAAAGCTTCAGCATCGATTGTAGCACCACCAGCACCGCCTGTCGCACCACCGGCAGAAGCAGTTGAAGCAGCGGAAAGATCGACACCACTGATGGAGGCGTATTTCTGAGTTACGCTATCGAAGAATTGTTTGGCTTCAACCTCAGAAGCTAGACGAGAAGCTGGTTCACTGGTCAAGGCGATCAGTAAAACAGAGTCTTGTCTTCCAGCAGGCAACCCCCAACGAGTTTGCAAGTATTTTCTGGCAATAGTGATGGTGAAACCACCAGGCATTTTTGAGGACATCAATCTGGAGATTAGAGAAGATGACTGTTTACCAAGAGCACCTGTAAATGTGTCTTGGAACGACTCAGCAAGTTCTTCCAATGGAGTTTCTTCTGGCTTTTCAGGAGTGGACCCGAATTCTTTACCCAGGTCACCAAGGATTTCGTTTTGAACGGTTGATTTACCACTAACCAAATCCTTGATAGTTTTAGACATAGGGACTTGATCCAAGGACTTCTTCAACTTGTTAGCTACGAGAACATGCAACAACAAAGCAGCCTTGACTGGTTCATCGGCCATCTCGGCGACTGGACCGGCTGGAGCGGCAACTGGAGCTGCTTGAGCTGCTGGGGCTGCGGCTGCTGGAGCTGCAGCGCTTTCACTAGCAGCGGCAGTTTCCTCCTCCTTCACTTCCAAATCAGCAGGATCTGGCGTATAATAGATTTCTTTGGCATCCTTAGAATAGCACAAAACCTGTCTTTGCAAAGACAAAGCAGCATCGTAAGACTCGTATTTGTTCTTGATGGTTCTTTGAGCCATACCAGCCAAAGTAGGGGATGGTCCGATCTCTACCACTCTCTCAGTATTGAAATCTTTCAAGAACACATCTTGGGTTTCGATCCATCTCACTGGAGAGGCAAATTGGTAAGCTAGCAGCTCAGTTAGCAGAACATGAGCCAATTCTTGTTCAACCTCAGGTTTCATGACCATTTTAATGTATGAAACTGATAGTTTAGAATTTTAGCAGAAACTACGTGTAATAGTTAGTATTGCTATATTTGGTGGCCCTTTAAATATTTGGCCGACAAAAGTTTTTGTTGGTTTTGTTGGAAACATTGAAACGAAACCAAACGAAAGTGATCACGTGTACTTCACTAAATCCGTTATCTTTTACTATATCACATTTAACGTTGAAAATTGTTTATGGTAACTCTGTACGTCAATTCAACAGTTAATCACGTGCTAATGTTCTTTCGAGGAAAATTTTTCAGCTCTTTTTAAGTTGATCTTCTTTCGTTCTCTCTCCTTCCCTCTTGTCAAACACTTGTCTTAACACAATTCATAACTTTGAGAACTAATGGTCTACAGGAGTAGACCGAGAAGACAGTTGATGAAAACTGTCATCTTATTATTCATAATTAGTTTACCAGGAACTTTTAAAGCCTTTCGTTGAACTGATGAGATAGCATTTATGCTTCTTAGGGCGCAACACCCGTAGTTGCGACTACAACCGTTGTGTCTGCCTCCACGGTTCAAGTGAAAACTGGTTCTACTGGAAGATAAATTAACCCTTTTTCCACCCTGAACTGTAGATTTTTTTTTCTTACGAAATTAAAATAGAATTGCATCTCGGGACTAAAATATCTGGGTTACACCATGAGTAAAATTTAAACTAAGGCTGACTTCTTTTCATACGTAAACCCCTATAGGAGTCTTCTCTTAAGACTTAATGTTTCGGAAGCACGTGAATGCTGCGGTCTGTTTCTGTATGCTCCTCGTGGTTGTTGAGTGTCTTGAAGCTTTTTTTTCTTGGCATCTGTATTGAGTTAAATCTCTATGTCATCGAGGGGCCTATCTCCTAGCAGGCCCAATGCTGTTTTGCAAACGTTATCTTCTATATTTAACCGACATAGCTACTCAAGTTCTCAAATCAGCTGTCGCCGTTCATATATAGCGTTTCAATTTCCGACGATTACACGCCTCCGCTGTGACAAGCGGACTCTTGTTCTGCTGGATCTTCAACCTGCTACAGATTGACACAATGCTCTCTTTTTGAAGCTGCTTCTTCCATCTTAGGCAGGCGACTCCCACCCAACGACTTATAAATTAACGGCAAATTACGTCTCGCTTGGTTGGCGAAGCTATTATTTAATGGAAAAGCTCAAGCTAACTGAGTGTGGCTGCCTCCGAAGATGAATAGCCGCCAATATAGAAATGGAATTCAGAGACCATTATTCGAGTGCTTCATCCGCCTAAACGATACGTAATACCCAAAATAACCAAGCAATCGGAGATACTTCTTAAATCCTTATTTTAGTGTTCGAGGGATACTTGTAACCAGGATATGTTCTTTTTTTTCGAGATCTTTGAAAGCGGATCATTTCGAATGCCGGTTGAGAGCTTATCCACTGGTTCAATACTGTCAATCACTTCCTAGCTACTCCCCGGATATTGAAGGTTACAATGGTGCAGGAGAGGTGAGATTCAGCAATTCAGTATTTCCTGAAGGCAACTGCAGCTATCAAAAATTAGGTACGCATTTACGTAATAACCAGTTAGATAATAGTCACCCTCAAAATATGCCGAAACGACATCTTAATTTAATGGTATATATACTACACGACATATAATCTCTTTCGTTTAGATACAATCGTCCAAATTTTTTGTTGCTCAAGCTTTTTGTTACGCCAACAAAAGATTATTTTAAGGGTCTCTTGGACAGGAATACTCAATTTCTGGTCTTCACGACAGAAGGCACCACTACAACTACCACAACAATGGCAAACACAACTGACAAAATGATAATACATCTTATCTTGTTTTTTCTAGCTCTTCTGGCACTCTTGACAGCCTTGTTGGTATGGCCCACACCTTGTTCCACGTCCTGTTGCGCATCTTCGACATTTTTGTCGATGACTTCAATGTTTTCCTGTTGTTCAATAACAAGTTGCTCCATATCATTGAAAAGTTGCGTCAATTCAGCCATAGTTTTCTCCAATTTCAACAATTCTTGGTGTCTGGCCTGCACCTCGGCCAACGCCGTCTTGGCTTCACCACGTCTATTGGCATTCAAAAGCGCCTGCGAGAAAATTTGTTGCCCACCAACATCGCTGATCGCAGCCTCCACTTCATCGTCAGTAGCCTCTGGCTGAATGATCTTGTACTGTCTTTTGGCCTGATCCTTGTTTTCTTCTTTGTAGTTCGCCTCAATAATTCTGTAATCCTGAATTAGCTTCAAAAATCTTTGTCTCGAGTTCTCCGCTTGAGCCTGCTTACTAGAATCATTGGCACCCTGTTGTTGTGCGGTCTTTATCTTGGACTTCAACTGATATTGCAGATCTGATGCTTGCGACACTAGGCCGTCCAATTGTTGTCTCAAAGATAGTTCCTGGTCCTCATTCACTTCTGTCAAGAGCCTTTTCTGGTTTAGGTCAATCTGGTTGACAATGTGTGTATAATCATCCAATTCTCTGTTTATCTCGTTGATACCATGCATAAAAGTCACGAAATCTCCTCCAGCTGCAGAAGTTGAAACACCGTCTTGCATTTGGTGGTTCTCCGCATACGGATTGTCGTTCTCATAAGGATTATTATAGCTCATCCTGCTTCTTTTTGATCCTTTTTTCCCAAGTACTCGTCACGACCGGGTGTTGTAGTCGACTTGTTACTAATTTTGCTGGCGATATTATTTTGTGGCTGGACTACAAAACACAGAATTTTCGTCGGAAAAAAATGAAACGCGCTTTATACGATACTAAGTATGCTAAATTGGTCCTATGCGTCACATGCTCGATAGTTCTCCGCTAGTGCCTCAAACGAGTCAGTGAGCGAAGGCACTAACAGGTGAAGGAGTTCGTCAGTCAAGTGTGGGGCAATATGGGCTTTCATGGAGCTTCGTTGTGACTATTATGGCTAATCGAGGCTGAAAATATCGCTATCTTGAATCGAAATTTTTCTCGACTGTAGTTCTGCAAAATAACGTGTCAGAGACAGTTAGTCACCTTCTTGAGTTCTGTTCCTTCTCTTCCTCTATGTAAATAATTAAGTAATTATTGGCTCGGCACTTGAGCCAGCAGCGCTGTTTTGTGTGTTGGGCGATGAGGTTGAGATATTATGAGTATGGCTTGTATGACAGCGTATTCCGTCGCGGCGCCGGTGCCGCTCCCACAACTGCCATAGGCGTGCTCCCTTTAATCGACGGCTACCGTACGTTCGATTTTTGTGCTTCAGTTTCCTATGTCTGAGTTTCATCCGTTAATGAGCTGCCTAGCTCTCCTTCCAAATATGAAACGAGCTGTTCCAATTTCTGAACGTTCCCCCGGTTTTTGGGCAGTTGCTTCTGCGCTTCGGCTAGATTCTGTAGAGATTCGTGGTAGTCATTTACTAGCTCGTCTCGGTTTTCTAATTTCACTTCCAATTCAATGTCTTCGTCCACGTTCTGTGTAAGGGAGTCAATTAGCTCAGCTGAATTTGCCAGTGCAGTTGTAACTTCTTGCTCATACATTGCTCGCAGTCTCTTTGGTGCTTCTCGCCTCAGCTGAGCCACCTTTACGGTATGATCTTCCCACTCTTGGTATTTCTGCCTGACGTTCTCATTCAAGTCCAGATCGAACGGTTCAACGAACTGCTGCTGCGACTGCGCAATCAGGTCGGATATGGACGTCCCCGAATTCACGTCCACGACGTTTAGCGAGTTCGAAGTCATTTCCATTGTCTCGACAAGAAATTGCTGCAGTTGCAGCAACACTTCCTGTCTCACAGTATCCTTTTCCTGAGGAAGATGCAAGTTCACTTTCTCATCTAGAATAGTTTGAAACTGAACGTATATACTACGCAGCTGCTCGGCGCTTATATCAATCTTTGGTTGTGTGTTCATCCTCGAGCCGTACTCTGAGGAATATTGGTTTGTTCCTACGGTACGAACAAAAGTAAACAAGAAGTTCGCGAAGAGTTTTCACACGCAGTAAAACGCAAAAAAATATCTGTTAAACCTCGCTAACGTAATTGAACCTTTCAGCATATAAGTCATTCAATTATAGAGTGTGTTGGCATGTGTCTCGTAGTTTATAATTCAAAGGGAACCGAATACCGTCATATCTATTTGCCACGTGATGGTATTCCGTCGATCATGATTCAGAATTTTCAAAAAGTTCTCTTTCCTGGTTGTAAAAAGAATAAAAAATTGTATCACTCTACTTCAAAGGGGAGGTGAACATTGACAATTCACTAGAAAGTTGCAGAAAGACTATGTCAGAAGTGCTACCTATTGATGAGTATGCACCTTTATATGCGCCCTTCTTTGGGTTTGCAGGATGCGCCTTTGCTATGACCCTTTCTTGTCTCGGTGCAGCCATAGGAACAGCCAAGTCCGGTATCGGTATCGCTGGTATCGGTACATTCAAGCCTGAATTGATCATGAGATCCTTAATTCCAGTTGTTATGAGTGGTATTTTGGCCGTTTATGGTCTTGTTGTCGCTGTTTTAATAGCAGGTGGCCTTTCTCCTAACGAACCCTATACTTTGTTCAACGGATTTATGCACATGAGTTGTGGTCTCTGTGTTGGTTTTGCATGCCTAAGTAGTGGCTACGCAATTGGTATTGTCGGAGACGTTGGTGTCAGAAAGTTTATGCATCAACCAAAGCTATTCGTGGGTATTGTTCTGGTGCTTATTTTCGCTGAGGTGCTTGGCCTATATGGCATGATCATTGCATTGATTTTGAACACTAGAAGCTCTGGTTAGGTAGAGCTTTATTTAGAGTTACAGATACTTGTGGCTTCTAGCCCATTTTAAATAAAATTAAAGTGAAATGAAGTATAGAGAACGTGATGTCACAATCCAGTCTGACGCCGTACAAATCGAGACGGAAGACAGGGCAGCTCACCTTTTCAAAAATTATCTAAATACGAAGTAGTAACTCCTACATTTGAGATTGTTATCTATATGAGTTCTTTGGTAACCGGTTCTGCTCTCTAAAAAATGGAAGCTTAGAACTCACTTTTAAGAGTACTAGCAATCTGTGTAACAAAAATCCACGCTAGTGAGAACGATTTTTCAAAATTAAATTACAGTACTTCAAGATTTATAAAAACCAAGAGCGGCCTTTTTCTCAAGCTGTAGTATCCATATTATCACCTGCAGATGAAGCATTGATTTCAACTTTGCCATGATCGTCGATGTACTGCGATTGATTTTGTTGCAGGAACTTGACTGATCTAGAGCTGTCTAGGAATAGCAGATATGCTCTTTTCACATCTGCTACCTCGACGTTGTTGCTGTTACGCTTTGATGCAATTTGTTGAGCCACAGAAATCAAGTTGCTCGAATAACGGAGACTGGTCTCCATTCCGATCTTGGTAAATAGATCCAGTGCGTCGGGAGCAATTTCAACTTCCTCTTCTTGAGCTCTGATGGAAAGAATTGTTTTGATTTCCTGCTCGTTGTAATTTTGAGTTGTTATTATGATTGATCTGTCCAATAAGTCGAGAGGTAATCCGTGAGGAGATTTGTAGTTGGTTCCCCTTGTCTTGGAAATACCTCTGTTAGTCGCCATCACTACAATAGGAGCAAACTCGTCTTCAAGTGCTCTGTTGATGAAAGAAAAGCACTCGATATCAAGCATATGGACCTCGTCGATGAACAAAACACCTGGTACAATATCTGCTTTTCCTTCTTCTTTCCATTCTGCAACTTTGGTATTGATTTGATCTCTAACTTCGGATCTGATCTCACCAGTGTCACCAGTGAATAGAGCCAAGAAACCTTGAGTTCTTGAATTGATAACATCAATTTCATGCAGAGAAACGGTATGCACAACGGATTTTCTCTTCTGCAATTCACCCTCTGGGCATTGCACAAATCTTGTATCAGCCCCCATAGCGTCGTAGTCTCTTGACCTCGCAAAGGATCTTCCCAGCTTTGTAATCTTTCCACTAGCCTTATCAATCGAAATAACGTCACCAGCTAGAACCTTTTCTTTCGTCAAACCGTCAATCATCTTGCTACCCAATTCGTAGATTGTTTCCATGTCTGTAGTCTTGATTGTTAGCTTTCCCTGTTTGTGACCTCCAGTGATAGACTTGTCAATCTGTATCTCAACAACTTCACCTTCAATCAACTCAGTTTCCTCTTTGATCTTGACCCCGATTGATTTTCTGAATGCCTGAGTTAGCGCTTCCGTCTTACTGAGTTCGAGTGAAAAGATTTCAGAGCCTGCAATAGCTGTGAATGGCACATCTTTGCCCAGCGATTGAGATAAACCCATAGCAAGAGCTGTCTTACCAGTTGATGGTGGTCCCGCGATTAAAACGGCACGACCAGCTATCATTCCGTTCTGTACCATTTTTAGGATAACGCCTGCTGCCCGACGAGCTTGTAATTGCCCAACCATACCTTGAGAAGTAGCTTTGGGTTGAAGGCTCTCATCAAGACCAAGTCCGGAGATGTGAGAGTGCGCAGCAATCAAAGAAAGTGATTTTGCATACTCTTTCGAGCTGCCATCGGTCGTTTGAATCGACATATCGTTTTCGCAGTCTTCTATCTATTCGTGTTGATGATGGCAAAAATTCGTCGAAGAAATGAGGTTGAAAAAAGCAGAGCTCACTTATTACGATAATAGCATGTGGAATGTGGTCAAATTATAGATAATTACTTCTAATAAAGTATTAACGTGAACACAAATGATCGCCACTGAACATTTCTCAACTCAAATACAACTACAAGAGTCTTTCGATTTCTCAGTGTGAATTGAGCTTGGAATTGCTCCGTTCCCACGTATCTAGTGATTTTGTCTGGCCATCTCCTCGTAATTAAAGGAAACTTTCAAGTACATGAGAGCATCACCACCTTGAAGAGCAGCGATATTCGTATCAGAAACAGTGAGCCATTGTACTAATGTCGGGTATATTGCAAGTACTCTGTTGCTGTGGAAGCACACGGTCATCGTACGTATACGTGAATGAACAGAAGTATACGATTCGAAAACTATTGGGCGAGGGTAGTTTCTCATTCGTTTATCTTGTAGAGTCCAGTCAAGGTAAAGAACTTGCCTTGAAAAAAATTAGATGCCCCTTCGGAAACATTGACTCTATTTCTCAGGCGATGAGGGAAATCAATTGCTATAAGAAGTTTCAAAGTCCATTTATCACTCGCCTGGTGGACTCGCAAGTGGTCCAGGAGAAAGATGGGTCTAAGACGGTGTACATTTTACTACCTTACTTCTCGAAAGGATCTCTTCAAGATATCATCAATAGAAATCTTCTAGATGGAACATTGCTAGGGGAAGACGAAATAGTGAGAATCGCTACTGGTATTGCACGTGGCTTATACTGCATCCATGGTGCGACGCCTAGAGAGGGAACAGAGCAGTACAGCATGGTTTCTACGACGTATACTGAAGATGCTTCACTTCTCAATGATCTTGAGTTGGATACTTTTGATGATTCCACTCAAATTTACGCCCACCGCGACCTTAAACCTGCCAATGTCATGATTTCTGCCGAAGGAATGCCTGTCATAAGTGATCTTGGATCGTGTTCGCCGGCAAAAGTAGACATAACATCACGTCAAAGTTTAGTACACTTCGAGGAATGGAGGGATGAGCATTGCACTTTAGCATTCATTGCACCTGAGCTTCTCAATATCAAATTGCATTCAATTATTACGGAAAAGGGTGACATATGGTCTCTTGGATGTACCTTATATACTCTCTGCTTTGGCATTTCCCCTTTTGAGAGAGAGGAACAGGTCAGTGGAGCTTCTGTCAGATATGCTATTGCGACGGGAAAATACTCCATTCCAAGCAACTTGAATTATCGTCCTGAACTTATACAGTTAATTCAAACATGCTTGAGTGTCAATCCAGATGAGCGGCCATCATCAGATACCTTACTTACCACCCTAATCCAATTACGCCAAGACTAGATGTATCAGTAAAACCTCGCCTTTTCTATCTATAGGCATTTAAGGGCCTGCGAAGTACGTCATTGGCAATTATTTGAACATATTATGGTCGCATATTGAAGAACTAAATCCCAACTTAGGCAACGTTTTTGACGTGCTATTCAAATTCTTAGCCTACTGAGAAAATACTTAAACTTTGGGTTGTGGGTCAACGCTGAAAATCTGTGAAAGATAGAGGTACAGTTCTAGCAGTTGTTCTCTTTAGAGCAGTAAGAGCTACCCTATTGTCTCTACAGTCGAAATATAATCACCCCTTATAAATGTATCGCAGGGTGCCTTGTCATTTTCGCTGCTTCATTTTAAGTCATATTTGTGATTGGTTGTCATTTTGATCTATGGTCTTCCACAAACAAATATTTGCCTAGGAGAAGTATAAGTTCGAAAATATGTTTACCTGAAATTCATACATATGAGGCAATTATTTACCCATTATGACATACACAGCAGAAAGTGTATGCACAGGCAACTTTTGTGGCACTGATATCTCGACCTTATCTCGGGAAAAGACCACTAAACTTCTTTGAAAATCAAAGGTAATTTTAACATTCTTTTGCTGTCTCCATTCATCTAGCTCAAGCACCTTTATCATGTATTGCGTTATGAATCGAGAGCTCTAAAATTTTATGGACTACCTTTCCATGATTATCTGTCGTGAATTTCTTAGTGATTGTACTAGTAGGTGGTATATGAGGTTTGCTTGCTTTTCAAGATGATTGTGAATGTCGGGGATTAGGCCCTTTTGGTTCAACCTCGAAAAATTGAATGATTTCCCTACTCCATGAGGTGGTTATTATATTATGCTTATCGATATTATTGTTCGACTCAATCGCCATGGACTATTTTAGAATGATTAAGAAATCTTGTCGATTTACGGAAACTCCGCTGTTATCATTTGAACTGTGAGCTTTACCTTAAATGAGGTGTTTTCTAGCAGTTACAGCGCCAAAACGAAGTACTAGAATACTTTTAATCTCCACTGTCGTATCTTGGAATTCATGAGTGCTTTTAGACATAATGGGCAAATGACTGCTGTGTTTTCAAAACACGTGTTTTATGTGAAGAAGAAAAGCTGGGGCTATATTTTTCAACTCTGAACGACTCCATACTTCCCTCGTCAGGAATTGTTGGCAATTGAATATTGATGCTGAACCGAACTAAAAGCTTCCAAAATTGCAAGGAAACAGAAGTCCCTGGCTATAATGATTGTCCGAATTTAATGTTTCAAGCCAATGAAAGTGAATGTTCGAGGAGAACGGTCTCAACCAGTCAAAAGGACACGTATGGAAACACGAAGCCTGCTGCTGTACCACCACCGCCAATAAAAAGGGCGATTACTACCCAAGACGCTCCTCAATTGGCTTCTAAATGCAAAAATAAAGATGAGATCATGTTAGAAATCAATACCCTTTTGAGCAAAGAAACAAAATTGTCACCTAGCGAGTTTGAGTATTACAAAAAAAAATTATTGACGAATGTGAGCAACAGTCTGGATAGCAAGCACACACGAACCACAATGGCCGAAGTTCTAGCTAATGTTGGTGAAAAAGAGCATATAAAGAAATTAATCACTGGATGGATGGTTTCAGACACATCAATAAGTAGCTGGTGTCCTGCATTTCGTAAGATCGCTGAGAACGCAATCATATAATGAATCACAAAGAAGGAAAAAGTGTATTAAAACTATTTAATAATGTGCAAAAAATGGCCGTTACAATTTTGATATTTTGTACATGTTTTGCGGCGAGGAGTTTCGAGAAGTGAAGTTCTTCACATCCGTTTTCTCTTACCCACAGTAGCTTGGAAACCGGTCTTAATAGAAGAAACAGATCTTGTGGAACCACAACTTTTGCAAACCAGGAAAAACAATCTGTTGGATTGTTCCTTCTTCAATTCTGTGTTGATACTCTTACAAGTCTTACACGTAACGTATTCCAAAATGTATCTTCTCAATACATTTTCCATCTGTTTAGGTAAAAACTTACCTTTGATAACTAACCTCTTTTGACCATCCACGGAACCTGACGTACCCAGTTCAGCGAACAGATATTGGATCAAATGCTCTGGAGATCTTTGCAACTTCTCGGATATTTCTTGAATATTACAGAAGATAGTCTTCTTACCGTCACGTTGACATATAGGTGGAGGAATTCTAAATTTAGGACCACTTCTGTCACCCGCTAATTCAGGATTGTTAGCCCTTAGGATCTTGAAAAATCTTGATAATAGTTCATTATATGGCAACCCTACAGTTTGCTGGATTTCAGAATCAACAATGACAGCAGGTGTACCTTCTTTACTACTTTCCTGCACTGGAACACCTGCCTTCTCCAGTTCTTTTTCAAATTCATCTAGAGATGGTTCCTTGGTCTTCTTCTTTTTCTTTTTCATCTTCAACTCACCCAAAGCTTCAGTGACTTCATCGACGGTCTTTTCACTTTCTTCGCCGTCCTTTGTATCTTTCGACTTCTTTTTCTTCTTCTTTAGGCCTGCAAACAAATCATCTTCGTTTCCTGACTCTGCCGGACTTGTTAGTCCCTCTGGTGCAAGCGTCTTAGTCTTCTTCTTTTTCTTCTTTAGCGTCGGGTCAAATCCCAACTCATTAGCTAGGTCAGACATTACTTATATTGGTATGTCTTTGCAATCTGCTCTTGTAAAGAAACTATTCGACATCCTGCTTCAAAAATTTTTCATTAGAGCTAGTATAGTATACTTTTGCACGATTTAACTCGTATTTTAAAGCAGGGTAACAAACATTGGCCCGAGAAAGTAGCTCTATAAAGATGAGAAGTGTTCCACGAGTGTATTTAAGTGATACTCTATCTTGTCATTATCTAATGTGGTGATGCGTTTACTTTACAGGCCTACATAATGCTTGTAGGTTGTGTGGTATTTGTTTAATTATTTCGACAAATTTAGCTCTTCAGTCTTTTGTCTCAAAGCTTCAGTTGCATCCTTAGTCACTTGCTCGATTTCAGTTCCTTCCGTTATTTGTACGGTTTCAGTTGTCGGTTTCGAGTCAGATTCTTCATCTTGCTCTGGCTCAACATCAAACTTTTTCAAATAGTAAGTTTCGACCTCTTCTCTAGAGTTCCGCTCGGCTTCAAAGATGGCGTCGTGTTCAAACTTATTCCTGATGAAAGGATCGGCATTATATTCATCGCATAACAGTTTTACACATTCCAAATTTCCGTTAAGAGATGCCCAATGAAGTGCAGTGTTTCCCGTTTCGTTTTGAGCATCAACCCACTCTTTTAGTTGTTCCACAGGTACTAAAGATACCAAATACTTTATTACCTCCGCGTGGCCATTGGCAGCTGCCATGTGCAGTGGCGTAGATTTTGACATGGAGTCTCTACAACTGACTAACAGCTCTGGCGCAACTAGATTGGTAAAAATATCTTTTAAGGACTCTAAATCACCAGCTCTGGCATCCAAAATAATGGCATCTTGGTCTTCTTGATCTAGTGGATCGGTGTGGAGTGACATATTGGGCTTTTTAAGGAAAATGTCGGTGATGCTTCTAAGTAGAGCTTGTCCATCCATCTCTAAAAATTTTTGAGATGTGTTCATCACGTAGCCCATGATCTAAACATGAACAATGGCGAAGCGCCGTTATAGCACGCTGGTTAATCGCTGAACTTATATAAAGAACCAACTGTCATTACTCCTCACTGATTTACATTTATAATGCAGAATACGTCGATGGCTGCATTTGCACTTAACTATTAGTTCCCTGTGTTCTACTTCTTTTTATCACATGCCTCTTTCGATAGTAAAAAAAGTCCATCTCCTCGATTATTCATTACCTTCAGATGCATCATAAGGATGAGTGAAGAAAAGAAGATCGTAAGCTTGGAAGATGTGCTTAAAAGAGAGCCTCAATTTACCAATGAAAGCCCACTCGATCTTTTCTTCAAAGACTTAAATACGCAAATTATTTCGAAGATCCGCGACGATTCTAACAGCAGTCTCTATGCGGATGTAGGATGCGAAAGCAACGCTGAGTTTGCTCTTTTGTGCTGCAAAAAGCTATCTGAACTTAATTCGCTAGCTTTGGCAGTGGGCAATCCTAAAAGAGATGGCCAGACACTACTTCCAATTTCATTGCACGATATGAAATTTTTCGATCTGCTGGTTAACTTAATAGTTGTTCATGGTATTTACGCCAACCTGCCCGCTGGTATTGGGATTCCTTTACAACAAAGACGATTGAATAATTTCAGGGAAGAAGACAAGAGATTTACTATTCCCCGTGGATCTATTCCGCACTTGGATGTACTACAACACACTTGTTATGTCCTTTACGACATCTTAACTTCGGCGCCAATAAATGAGAATGCGGTAAGTGGAATGCTTTTAAAGGGAACGGGCTTCACTGATCTATATACTGGTTTGGTTGTCTTATACCACGAAGAGCAAGCCAATCAAGATTCCCTTCGCAGTATGCTTGAGAACTTGGAATCACTGCAAGGAACATACGAACTATTATCCATCTATTCTTTGTTAGTTCATACCACAGACAACCTCAAATACAAAAATTTCATTCTATCTAAATTAACGACGCTACCCATTAGAAGAGAAGATGGTGTACTGAGCGTCATTGATTTTGTTGTTGGCATACGCGAGGATGAGGAAATTAATGTCGAAAAGCTTTGCCGAGTCAATCAAATACTTGTTGCGAAGCCAAAGGATATAAAAAGTTCGGAGTATTTCTCTAAACTGTTCGACCAAATATATGGCGGCCTAGTACATGTGGATCGGCCTATATTAGTCAGTTGTTTGAATAACTTGATCGTCGAGTTTTACCGTAAAAACAAACGGATTGTACAGGATTTCCTGTTCAGGAGAATATA
The DNA here is from genome assembly GCA_030569995.1 of Lachancea cidri. Taxonomy (NCBI): domain Eukaryota; kingdom Fungi; phylum Ascomycota; class Saccharomycetes; order Saccharomycetales; family Saccharomycetaceae; genus Lachancea; species Lachancea cidri. The sequence continues at coordinate 43,592 of JAJLUF010000016.1, forward strand.
TCGAATTCTTTACAATGAATCCTTAGAGGAAGTTTCCTCCAAGCAGTTGAATGATACAATTAACGTGATTATTTCTCTGTCGAAAATTACATCCGTTGAAGTCGCCAAGGAGTTCACGACGGGAGGCAACCACGATTTCTACTTGACATTGTGGGTATATGCAATGTACTTGAAGAAAAATCAACGTTTGCGGCCTGATGCTCCATCAGTAGATCAAGACACAGGTCCATACTACAAGATTATCATTGGATTGATAAAAGCGTTCATAACATTAACCTCAAACTTCCAGGCATTAGGCACAATAGTACAACATCTAGTTAATTTTGATCATGGAAATTGGGGATATGGGATTGACTTCGAAACCCAGCTACCATATATCAAAATTATGGACAATACAAGTATCGACCAAGAATTAAATGTAACAATGCCAAGCGCGCAAAAGAAATTAGAAAAGGTTCAAGAAGTTTTTCTTGATATTGATTTAGCCATCGATTCCTTCACTAAGTTGCTAAAAATGCTCAATGAGCCGGATGTGGTCAAGAATTTATTTTTATCTGTCATGAACAGATGGGTACGGGCCACCAGTAAGAAGGATAATGGAGATCAAAAGCTCGGTGACAATGTTGAGAGCAGTTTACTCGTTTTGGTGGACTTGAAGCTCCTAGAAAAAATGAATGAATCTTTTAAGGAGGATATAATCAGTAAGCCTCGTGATGTTTTGATTCTTGTCAATGATCTGCTTGATTTTTGTAGAGATGATGAAAAAGTAAGTGAGGTAGACTCGGACGATGAATCTGATGACGATTCTGATGACGGCGATAACGATGAGGCAGACAACAACCAAGAAAACTTTCTACTCCAAGCGGACTCTTCTAACACTTTTATTACTCTACTGAAACTCCTCTCCGCAATTATTTCCACAACAGATCCAAAAGAGTTGGCAAGCTCCAGAGACATTCTTGAATCGATAGCGAACACGTTATCCAAGCATGGTGAAGATAGTTACTGCCAATCTTTGACAGCGCGCATCAAGAAGATACAGACTTCCGGAAGCCTCGAAAACAACACGACAGCGGAAGATTTCCTGACGGCGGATCGCTACATCCTGAAGAAGGCCATGGCCAACTTAAACGATCTTTCCGTTCCAGTAAGGGCGTACGGTCTTTACGAATTGCGTTCACTTATCGAAAAAAAATCACCTGTCATTGAACTGGGATTTGTTCTAAATATTCACGCCAAACAATTGCATGAGCAGGATCCATTCATATATCTAAACGCGATAAAGGGTTTTGTATCATTATGCCAATCAGAACCCACCAAAACGATGGATTTTTTGCTAGATTTCTATGCGGATCGCGACTCCAAGCGGCATCTCGATGATCTTTTGAAAGTAGGTGAAGTTCTCTTAAACTACGTGACGAACGAGGGAGAAATGTTAATCGGTAAATATGCCAATTTGCTCATTGAGACTTGCCTCGAAAAAGTTAGACATACTGACACCGTTGATAACAGATTGAGGATGTCTGCGATGTCTATTATGGGAATGTGCTTACGCGTCAACTCAAGAGGCATCCGTGAACGCATTCCGGACATCCTGGACTGTTCATTTGGAATTCTAAGGCTAGAAGATGCCAGCAACATATCAAGTACAAGCACTGAACAAGACGTGAAATTGGTAAGGCGGAGTGCAGTGCATCTAATATACGACCTCATCTACAGTGCAGGTCTTGCTGCCCTTCCATCTCAATACAGCGGTCCCAATTTGACGAATCTACTCAATTACGTCAAGCAGAATGACCAAGATTACCTGACATGCGAGCAAGTAGACGCATTGCAAATGCTTATAAGAAATGAGCTAAAAGAACAAACCAATTCGTCAGAGATAGCCAACGGCATGGTCAACTTGCTAAAATTGTAATTTGTCGATATATCTTGGTCTTTTTTTCTAGAACTAATTAGATAGATGTCAGCGTCAAATTACTTCAGCAAATCTCACTTTATACGTATATAGATTTTTCTAGAATTTTCTTCGACGGCAAGTTCGCCCACAAATTTTCGAGTATTTAAGGGCGGAAATAACTAAAGGACGACTAATGGCCTCTTGAAACATTGTTATTGCGTTTACACTATCGACTAGTTTGTTTTTCATTTTCAGGCAAGATGGCTAACCAAGAGACTTACGAATTCCAAGCTGAGATTACTCAGTTGATGAGTTTGATCATTAACACGGTCTACTCCAACAAAGAGATCTTTTTAAGAGAACTTATTTCTAACGCCTCGGATGCGTTGGACAAGATTAGATACCAAGCTCTATCAGACCCTAAGCAACTAGAAAGTGAGCCAGAGCTTTTCATCAGAATCACTCCAAGACCAGAAGAGAAGGTTTTGGAGATCAGAGATTCTGGTATCGGTATGACTAAGGCCGAGTTGATTAACAACTTGGGTACTATCGCCAAGTCCGGTACCAAGGCTTTCATGGAAGCTCTATCCGCTGGTGCCGATGTTTCTATGATCGGTCAGTTCGGTGTTGGTTTCTACTCACTATTTTTGGTCGCCGACAGAGTCCAAGTTATTTCAAAGCACAACGACGATGAACAGTACATCTGGGAATCTAATGCTGGTGGCTCATTCACTGTCACTCATGATACACAAAACGAAAGATTGGGCAGAGGTACCGTATTGAGATTGTTCTTGAAAGACGATCAATTAGAATACTTGGAAGAGAAGAAGATTAAGGAAGTTGTCAAGAGACATTCTGAATTCGTAGCTTACCCAATTCAATTACTAGTTACCAAAGAAATTGAAAAGGACGTTCCAGTCCCTGAAGAAGAAGAAAAGAAGGAAGAAGACGAAGATGACAAGAAGCCAAAGCTAGAAGAAGTTGATGAGGAAGAAGAAGAAAAGAAACCTGAGACTAAGAAGGTCAAGGAAACCGTTGAAGAATTGGAAGAATTGAACAAAACTAAGCCTTTGTGGACAAGAAACCCATCTGACGTTACTCAAGATGAATACAATGCTTTCTACAAGTCTATTTCCAATGATTGGGAGGACCCATTGGCTGTTAAGCACTTCTCTGTTGAAGGTCAATTGGAATTCAGAGCTATTTTGTTTATTCCAAAGAGAGCACCTTTCGATTTGTTCGAATCTAAGAAGAAGAAGAGCAACATCAAGCTATACGTTCGTCGTGTTTTCATCACTGATGAAGCTGAAGAATTGATTCCAGAATGGCTAGGATTCGTTAAGGGTGTTGTTGACTCTGAAGATCTACCTTTGAACTTGTCAAGAGAGATGCTACAACAAAACAAGATTATGAAGGTCATCAGAAAGAACATTGTCAAGAAGTTGATTGAAACCTTCAACGAAATTGCTGAGGATTCTGAGCAATTTGAAAAGTTCTACTCTGCCTTTGCTAAAAACATCAAGTTGGGTGTTCACGAAGACTCTCAAAACAGAGCTGCTCTTGCCAAGTTGTTGCGTTACAACTCCACCAAGTCCGTTGATGAGATGACATCTCTATCAGACTACGTCACAAGAATGCCAGAGCACCAAAAGAACGTCTACTTTATCACAGGTGAATCTTTGAAGGCAGTTGAGAAGTCTCCATTCTTGGATGCCTTGAAGGCTAAGAACTTTGAAGTTCTATTCCTTGTTGATCCAATTGACGAATACGCTTTCACTCAGTTGAAAGAGTTCGAGGGTAAGCCATTGGTTGACATTACCAAAGACTTCGAATTGGAAGAAACTGAGGAAGAGAAGGCCGAAAGAGAAACGGAAACTAAGGAGTTCGAGCCATTGGCTAAGGCTCTAAAGGACATTTTAGGTGATCTTGTCGAAAAGGTTGTTGTCTCTCACAAATTGGTGGATGCACCAGCAGCCATTAGAACGGGTCAATTTGGTTGGTCTGCCAACATGGAAAGAATCATGAAGGCTCAAGCCTTGAGAGACTCTTCCATGTCTTCATACATGGCTTCAAAGAAGACCTTCGAGATTTCTCCAAAATCTCCAATTATTAAGGAATTGAAAAAGAGAGTTGACGAAAACGGTGCTCAAGATAGAACTGTCAAGGATTTGACTAACTTGTTGTACGAAACTGCATTGTTGACCTCTGGTTTCGCCCTAGATGAACCATCTTCATTCGCTTCTAGAATCAACAGATTGATCTCCTTGGGTTTGAACATTGATGAAGAAGAAGAAGAAGAAGAAGCTGCTCCAGAAGTCGCAACCGAAGCGCCAGCTGAAGAAGTGCCAGCTGAGTCTCAAATGGAGGAAGTCGATTGATTTCGAGATTGCTTATAAACATCAATTAAGCTATATTTTCATTCGTTTATAATATATTTCATGTATTAAAACTGAAATTCTGTGTATAAAACATCTAATTTAGTTATCTTTTCGTTGGGAAGGAAGTTTTCAGTAATATTTTTTCTTGAATTTTTGAAAATAAATTTCATTGATGTTTCCAATTAGGTATGGAGCAAAATATCACATCGATGAATCATGGGGATAAATACTCTGTGAACATCAATGAAGTCTTCAAGACATTCAACCAAACTGCCGAAAGTATGTTGTTTTAGAACCGCTGCATCACTGACGATTAACTAACCCCCAATTGCGTAGACATCGACAAGCAAATAGGACACACGAATAACCTAAAGAAGCTTAAAAGTGAAATAATTCAAATGTCAGCTGATCTGAATATGATCTCCGGAAGTCTGCCCGCACACGACATAAGGAACTATAGTCTAAAGATTGAACAATTGCTGAAGAAGGTCAACGTTCAAGATACAAAAGAACGACTCAGACAGCATGCCCCAAGCAAATTCAAGTTTACCATCAAGCCAAAGCGTGAAGAAAAGAATTTAGACTCCATTCATAATTCCTCAACTCCTGAATTTAGGGACACTCCTGCGCTGACGCTAAACGATGATTTAAAGATTGTTGGCGCAAATTCTCTATTCCAAAACCTCGAGCATTGTACTATATCTGATGAAGCCATAACGTGCTGTAGCAATTTACCTGTATCAGGATCGGGTTCGCTTCATTTCCGAAATTTAACTTCCTGCATAGTGAATATTAATTGTTTGCCCTTTTCTCAAGGTAGCATTTTCATTGAAGATTGCAAAAAATCACTCATAATCATCAAAATGTTTAATAATCCTAACTGTAATACTCAAATAAGGCTATCAGCAGTTATTGGCTGTAAACTGTACATTTTAAAGGGCGGAAATGAAAAGCAAACCATTGTCATGGAAAAATGTTCCGATTGCATATTTCACGAAAGCACCAAAGAAAACGTAATTATTCAGGACTTTAGCAACCTAAATGGCATTGCTTCCAATGCCTTTCTGAACTACAGATTTGATGATTTCGATTTATGCAATTTTGATACTGATAATTTGAGATCATTGATTATGTAATTTACGTTATACGTGATTAACATTGTTTGTTGACAAGTATCCCAGAATGGGTTAAATGAAAATACCTAGAAAATCTAATGAAAAATCCATATCTTGTAATGTAAATGAATGGATTGAGGGCCATCAAATACCTTCATAACTAATTACCCCTTTAATACTTTCGGCCTAACGAAAGAAGGGATACCAAATGACTTCGCTCACTGGCTCTCCAATGAGATCCCAGAACTCATTCATAAACAGATATATGACCAATTTGGAAAACACAGAAACTACACTTTTGAAACCTGTATCCCCATCGAAAATAAACTCTGCCAGTAATAGAGCAAAAGAGAGCTTGAAGGTCCATTTTCCATCCAAAGCTTCTGAAAAGGAGAACAACACTCATGTGAGCCCAAAAAAGATTCTGGTCGGGAGCTATGCCTCGAAGAAGATTAAGCTCGGAACTTCAGGCTTAGAATCGCCATCTATAGAATCTCACTCGAACTTAGATTTCAGCAGTGAGTCGAAAACCGAGATTGCTTCAAAAGTCGTTGATGTCTCGACTCTTTCTCGAAAGGATGCGAAGTATTATGAGTTTCTTTGTAGAATTACAGAGGCCAAGAAATGGATCGAGAGTATCATTGATGAGCAGTTACCATCAGAATTAGAACTAGTGGCTGGGAACGTGATGAGAAACGGTGTTTTTCTAGCACAAGTGACACAGAAAATAAATCCAGGTTTAGTGAAGAAAATAGTACCACCTGGCAACTCCCTACAGTATACACATACCCAAAACATAAATGCCTTTTTTGCATTAGTTGAAAATGTAGGCGTTCCTGAAAACTTCAGGTTTGAACTGACGGATCTATATGATAAAAAAGACATACCTAAAGTCTTCGAAACAATTCATGCGCTTGCTAATATAATAAACAAAAAGTGGCCAGGTCGCATGTCTGAAATTCAAAATTTGTCTGGCATAATCCCTTTTTCAAATGAAAATGTAAAAACATGTCAGAGAAAGTTGCCGGCAATACATGATTTCAGATCCTTCAAAAACGACTACTCGCCAATCCCATCACCATCAAAATCAAATAAAAAAGGTCTAATTAATGATTTCAATATTGATGAAATTAAACCAACCAAAGCGCTTCTCTGTGAAGATATTGCTGATGATAGCATATCGGCTAACTTGAATCAACAATCCTTTTTCAACACACCTACAAAAGAGAATATACCTGCTCCTTCTAGCAGTGATAACATCAGGCTTTCTTCTCCCATTTTTGATGAAATAGCAGAGCAGGTTGATCCTCTAGATTTTTCCATACGCCATAGAGGTCTTACAGATACTCCGCAATTACAATTCAACTCATCTTACAGCCCGGAAAAATCATTTTCCTACTATTCTCCAACAATCGCTCGCCACCTTTCATACAGGACTGAAAATTTGGATTTCCATTCCAGAAGAAGATTTGAGCAGGATGATGACCACTACGATACTTTCGAATACGGAGTTCCCACTTATTCGCCAATAAGAAGAAAACGTATGGCAGAAGCTGAATTTTTAGACACTATCACAGCCATCCAAGCTACGTGTAGAGGTGTTAACTATCGTTTTGACCTTTTGTTAAGGGAAAGGAAGCTTGCGATCATCTCGGACACTCTTTTAGTACTTCAGGGTAAGATACGAGGTACTCTCGTGAGACTACCTATTTCGAGCAAATTTCACTCTCTGGAATTTCAGCAACTCGAACCTCAAATTAATTACTTGCAAGCTTTTGCAAGAGGTGTTGTGCAACGCTCTCATGTACTCAAAATTAGAATTCGATTGCTAAAAGTTGAGCAGTCATTACTAAAATTACAGTCGCTTTGCCATGGAATTGCAGTTAAAAGGAAATACGAAAGAATGTTTCATGGAGTCAATTCGACTGATTCGTCACTTAAAGAGTTTCAAGCATCTTCTAGGGGAATGTTATCGAGGAGATGCATTCGAAAAAAGCATGACAGTGTAGTGATATATCAAGATCATGTTAGGTTATTTCAGGGTTTTGTTCGTGGTTACAATTTAAGAAACGAACACCAGACGCTGTTTTTCACATTGAATGAAGGACATCCAAATTTAATTCAATTCCAAGCTGTGCTAAAGGGCATTTCATCCAGGAAGCACCATGAAGAATTGGTCAAAGGACTGGCCGTGTACAGAAAACACGTTACAGATTTTCTTGCACATTTAAGAGGATCTTATAACAGGTCTAGTATAAAGTCACTAGTAACAGCTGTGCGGGACAGTAAAGACCCTGTAGTATCCTTCCAGGCGCTCACTAAAGGTGTTCTTGCGCGTTATGCTCTTGAGCTGTTAGCTGACTACGTTGAATCAAATGACATTTTGGGCTTCCAGTGCCGCGCTAAGGGCTATCTGAAAAGAAGAGATATAGGATGTATGCGCAATTATTACAAAAGAAATCTTCAAAGCATTACTAAAATTCAAAGCCGTATTCGGAGTCGTGATATAAGGTGGGCTTATTTGGAGTTCATGTCTTCAGGGAACCCAAGCTTATGGTCCGTTCGAAAATTTGTCCACTTGCTAAACGAAATTCATTGTTCACATGAGTCTCAAAATAGGTTGGAAGACCTCAAATCTCTCATTGATCAAGCAAACAAAGATGGAGATAAGATACAAAGTCACACCGAGGTCCTAAAATTTAAAGCAAATATTTTGCGTGAGAATCACATACTAGTTTCTTCGAATTTGAACAGTTTAAGCGACAACTTTGAAACGGAGGGTGACTTTTCTGGTTCGTTCCCGATCTATGAGAAGTTATTCTATCTACTACAAACCGACACATTTTACTGGAAAAGCCTGTTCCGCGTAGACCCAAACTTCTCGATGAAGTATGTTACCAAGTCGTATATATCCACGAATGGATCTATGACTAAGAGAGAAAACGCCTTTTTCATCAAGCTGGTAGCCGATCTGTTATCGGTGGAGATTGATGAAAAACCTGATGTAAAACATTTTCTTCTATGCGAAGAAAGGAGCTTCTCTTCGGAACTAACACATTATTATATCTTACATCAGGTTCCTGAATTGATGATTGACCTTTTTCGGCCAATTCTTGACTACCTTGAAAGGCCTGATGTTGACTTTGAAGCAGTCCCTGCTAATATCTATCACGTTCTATATCCTGAAAGACCAGAAATACCCTCTAGTGAAGCAATTGAGGATAATGATACAAAATCACATTTTGTAGCTAACTTAACTAGTCTTTGGACTGTTTTGGAAATGATCAGTGAATCCTTAACCAGAAATTATACGCGGATACCAGAGGAAATCAAATTTTTGTGTACAAAAGCCTACAAGTCAGTTGCAGACCGAAGTCCTCACGAGAAGGATGCCCTGCTTGCAATATCAAAGATTTTTATTGAAGAGTTTATCTGTTTTTTTTTCGAAAATCCTACTAAATTCGGGCTGGAGAAGCTTAATTATAGTTGCTCTCACAAGGTCTCAATCATGATTGATGCATTAATTACAGTGTACTCATTTAACGAGTTTCAAGGCTATATGACTCCACTAAACCAATATGTTAGTCAAATTGAAGACGACATTGCGATTTCTTTGAAAAGCATGCTAACATCCCCCGCTTTTGAGAATCACTGTGAAAAGCTCATATATTATGATATGAGTCAAGGACTCAGGCCGATATTAAACATACCAAAACAATACTTGTTGGATATTGTTGACAAACTTCAAAAATGTACAGATTCTTTCCCTCATGATGACGAGATTCAAATCCTGCTCAAGGAAATCTTGAAAGAAGGGCACTTCAAAAATATCCAATCATTGAAAAGAGATGTCGTCACTCTGAAGTTAAATCCTAGTGCATTTCAACTTTCGTCCGCTGATGATCGAGTTACTTCGATATATAATGAGGTTAAGAGAGGGTTATCTTATATGATGCAGATTGAAGAAGTGGACACAAACCTTTACGACCTTTTGACTAGCTCTGTTATACCAAGTGACGAGCCTATTTTCCATGAATTCCTGGATAGTTCTGCTTCCATCAAAAGCGATCCTCTAATCAAAAGTCTTAATGCAACCACATACTTCAGCTTGAAACAGCATGTCTTGGAGAGATCTTATGAACTCAAGCAGATGGGTGCTCTTAATATTGAAGATCATTGCCAAAGTCTTTTAAATGACATAGCAAACACAATCAAATCCCGCAGCTACGTTGTAAGGTCAATAACAAATGAGGTTCAAATTGCAGAAACAACTTTGAAGAAAATTGAAGCCAAGAATAAAAGGTTACAAGCAGATTGTAGCTCTTTACAAAAAACAGTCTCGCAATCCATCAAAAGCGTTCAACGAACTAACAATTATTTGCCAGTTAGGAAGAACGGCTTGGGAAATAAGTTGAAGGACGCTTACAAAAAAGTTCACAATAAGTCTCATAATGAGTCGAATTGTTTAAGCTTAGAGTGGAGTGCTAGGAGACTTTATGAGCTCGAGGTTTTGGTGGATATTTCTGGCGAAAATCTTGGTAAAGTTGCTGTTAAGTTCTTTGGATCTAGCGGTCCAAAGTTTCCCGAAGTTTGCTTTAAAATATCAACCTCCGATGGCGAGATGTTTGGTATAGAGATGGTTGATGACAGGAAGAATGATAGGAGAGTTGGTGGAAACATAGATAGTATTTCGTTCGGAAAGTTGTTGGAATTATTGGCCAAAAATAAAAGCGCGCAGATAAATCTGTTTTCAATGAGGGCAAAATTCAATGCGTACCAACTATTGCAACTAATAATCCAGACATTTTACAGATGCTGAACTTTCGTAAGCGCTAGTGTAATAAGTAATATTAAACACAAAAATATTTTTGTTTTGTTCTCCTCTTCTAATTTTAAAAAATTGTGCGAATCGAATATTTACATTTAAAAGAAAATAATAAGTTCGAAGAAACAAATAAAAAAAAACCTATATCTCACCTTAAATCTTCTCTTGTAACATTCAACAATATACACTGATCTTTGAATAATCAGTTGCTCAGATACAGCTATGTTATGGAAACTGCTTACACATATCAGCAGTACATTTAATTATTTCTAAGCTTCTATATCAATTCTTCTCGATGAGGTTGAACGATTAGATTTATCTTGTCAGTTTCGGATGTTCAATTCTTATGAGATTTTCTATTCTTTAAAAGTATCCGGCCCTTCTGTCATGAAAAATCACAAACTTGGAGCCGATCTTTGCTTCACATGCTCAAGCGAACGCTCGATATTTTGCTTCATGACAAGATATCTAAGGTAATTCACTTTCCCATGAATTGAAGGGATGCTGTAACTAATTTTGGTCCATTGATCATAATTACTCCTTTTAAGTAACCGCTCTGCATGGTCTTCCAAAATAATATCCGATTGTTCATCTTCATTCAGGGAGCTTAAGTCATTTAATACCCTACCCATCTTTGAGTCAATTATATATTCCCACTCTGGTGACATATACTCCAGAACCTCAAGGCTTTGGAGTTGTTTTACTCTTCTCCATGTAATAAACAAGTTTATGACATCTTTCAGTATAACCGCGGCACAGCATCCTATCAGATTACCTAAATACACAGCATCGTCAGGAGTGGTCACATATCGATTCAAAAGATTCTTAAACGCGGGAAACTTCATAAATATGAACCCATTGAGATATTGACCCGCCAACGGCCAGTAAATGGTGGAGGCTATCTTTTCCCATAGCGACGTTTCAAGTAAAGCTTGAGAATAGTCGAATCTCATAGACATCATTAATTTGCACTTACTGATCTTCTCACTCAAATGACCATAGGTTGATAGAGAGAAAAAAGATTTGAATTTTGACAGGGAACTGCTATTTCTTTGATTCAGAATGCTTGTTTCTTTCATGGACTCGATCAAATTTTGCTCAGCTTCATACATTTTCAGTTGGTCGATCGTCATTCGATCGCAGATGAAATACGGCTTTACGCGATGCACCCAACTGAAATAGATTGGATTTAGCAGAATTTTGCTAAAAATCTCATGCAGTAAGCCTAATGGATATTGGAATAATAAGAATCTCTTCACGTTGACATTCAAGGTTTCGCCAGGTTTCAAAAACCCGATGGGATAAATCCACCGAACCCAACTTGAAAAGCCGTTGTCAAATCTAAGACTTAATACATAAATGGGAGTTGATGCTAAAAGCAGTACCTGTTTGAATCCAATTCCATCACTACGGAAAGCCTGATTTAGAGTAGAGTAATTAGGCAAATCTAGTAGTTTTAAAAGTGAGCTTTCCGGCGCCAAAGTAGTCATAATTTTTAATCCCCATGACAAAAGTAATCCAGCACAGCTGAATAAAATAGATCCGCTTACAGTGCCCAGTAAAGTTGCTCTTGTAACTGATTTTACGGACCAATCAACGAATCTCGAAAACGTAGACGACAACAACAAAGTAAGCCCTCTATTAGTTCTCAGTAAAATAGGTGCATTGCATTGGGGGCACACTGTATTTATCACGAACTTGCGTGATCTACCATTAGAATCAACTCTATGCTCCTGTGCACCAGCAGACATTGCGTTGGTAACTCTCATAATAGTTGCTTCATCATCACCTGATGGGAAAGCTCTTCGAATACTATTGGGATCGAAACCTGTCCATTCATCCTGCTGGCTATTTGGTTGTGACGTAAAATTTAACCATGCAAACGGTTGAAAGTTCGTTTGCGCTCTATGGAGCGAGGAGTAGGAGTCTAGAATATTCATGGACTCGAATCCGACATTTACACCGTCAAGGTTCATCTCTTGCAACACTTCATTCTTGTATTCCAGATTTGTACTGGCGACCCACTCTAAGAGGCACTTGCGGTGAGCTTTCAAAGAACATTGGCAAGGGTGAACCCAATCATGAGCATCTGATGGTGTCCCCAGAGGTGGGCTCTCGTCACCTGAGCCCAAGCATATCCAACAGGTATTGTCTTCGGCCATCCGTTTTACAGTTTTTAAGGTAACTTATGTAAGTTTTATGAAATCGTGAAAAGCCTCCAGCTCCTTAAGGCGACGAAATGTTAGATACAGTTTCGCCACGTCTTTCACTAGTACTATAGTAAGGCATCCAATGATATTCAATGCGCACTCGCATTCATGTGGTGATGCTTCGGGGCTTATTTGAAGCAAGAAACTTGTGATCCAGGCTACTCTAGATAGGATTGTCCTTGCGACTTGTTGGCCTAACCAAGGCCAGATAAAGTTTTCGACCAGAACATCACACCAATTCAACTTTATGACTACATTGGAAGGATCCGTGTCCTCCGTTGGTATATAAGAGTAGCTTTGAAATTCGCCATCCCACTTGGGCTCAAAGAAATAGGGTTGAGATTTAGCCAACCAGCGATGCACTATGGAGTTTGAAAGATTCCCCATGACTAGCGGGTAAATAAACATGAATATTTCAGTAAAAGAAGATATCTTGGACAGCAGATTATGATTATGCTGATGCCTTAATAGTAGAAATGGATAGAGAAACCTAAGATGGGAAAACAGGGACCTCGAGAAACGTAAACTTGCCAAATAAACAGGGAATCCAAATATGAGCAGTTTCACTTCTTGGGTTATGCTGCGAAAGCCTGACATGTTATCTGAGTAGACATCCAAGGCTCTTGTTGTGGCCACGCCCAAGGCTCTGCGCAGTACACTTTCCGGTAAGAGACATCTTAGTTGCCATAATGCTCCTTTAAACCACCACTTGAGGATGTTAGTAGACGATGAAACGCATAGTAGTATAACAGCCGTGAATCTGTTTGCTTGTTTGAATAACCTCAGTAAAGAGAGTGCCGGTGACCGACTTGTATATTGAATAGGGTGCGACGTGAGTTTCTTTCTGCATTGAGGGCAATCCACGCTCTCAATAGGCACACCTCTCCACATCTCATGTTGGCGATACTTTGGATTAGGAAGACCCAGTGTTGTTCTAACTGCAAGGTCAGTCACGCAGATAAAACTTGCCCATGTCTGACCCACAACCGGTAGCGATTGAATAGTTTCGACAATATTTACGTCTTCGTGCAAACTCTTGTTGCCATCAATCAAATAGCATATACGTCGCTTCAGCTCTCTCACAGTATTGATCTTATAGAAGTCATTTATCTCATAACCGTCTAACCTCTTCTTGTTAAGGGTAAAGAGCCACTGGACAAGACATCGTTTGTGAACTTGTAAATTGCAACCACACTCGTGAGCTATGAACGTGCGATCAGCAGTCGATTCCTCCAAGCAAATCCAACATGTATATTGTTTCCTGAATCCAGTTATCATTGTGTGGGGTGTTTCGTTTAAAGTCAGCGCGGCATTTGCTAAAACTTAATATTCCTATATATATCAGAGAAGTCACTAATTTATCACAACGGCTTACACCACTATAAAAACATCAGTAGAACAGGACGAAACAAGAAATAGATGACTATTTAATTTAATTAGCGGCCAAACAACCCGAAAATCCCCTTCTTTTTAGGTGCTTTCGGTTGTTCATTTGATTTTTCAGAAGGAAGCTCAACAGCAGCTGGTGGTGCCTGTGCGTCATCTTCATATGTAATATAGTTGAAGGCCAAGTCGAAAAGGTTAGGTTTAGGCATAACGGGTTTGATACGTGGTCTCATAGGGAAGAGGTTGCTGATATCCACGTCTTGAGGCGCAACCGACTTACCCAAGAGCTCCAGTAAAGTTGGAGCATAGTTTTGGTTCTGGTCAAATGAAGCAACCTTTTCAAACTCGGCTAACGCAACCACGCTAGTCCAACCAGCAACAATCATATCCTGTAATTTCTTGATTTTTACCTCAGTGATAATATTGCCAGGCAGAGAATTATCGAGAGAAGTGTCTAGTAAGCCACTTTCCAGCTTCTTGTGCGCATGAACATACAAAGCCAGAGATTCCAGATACCTATTTTTGGCCTGATAGAGAGAGGCCAAGCAACCTGCTGTTAAATGAAGTTGATAGTAGATCGCAGCCAATTTCACTGTAGCTAAAAGCTCATCGTCAGAATACACACCGGGGAGTTCCGTAATCTCTTCCAAGTACGTGACGATATTGTTAACAATACGTTCGATTTCCTTATATTTTGTAAGCTTCGAAATCGCAGAGCCCTTTGCTGAAGTCCATTGTCTCCATAATTGTTGGAATAATTGATCATCCCTCTCAACTGTCGTAAAATGTGAATTATATTGGATATAAGTTAGAAGAATCTGGTCATCTTCTCCGTGATCCTCTTCCTGTTCATCTTCTTGTGTTTGCTCAATGTATTGTCTATGAGCACCCAACGCTTCCTGCCATTTTGACAGTTTACCACTATATTGTGATACATCTTCAGGTTGAATTTTTAAGGCTTCAGAAATCAGTTCAGCAACCTTGGAGTCCTTTATTTGAGCAGTGAAAGAACGCCATTGGATTTGCCGGGCGGCACTGGCCTCACTATCCATTTCAATATCCTCATTTTGGAAATCGTACCCATTATCTGTCAATATCCTTACAAATGGTTCCTCTGAATTTTCCTGTACCTGGCCTTTGATATAAGCCTGCAGTTCTCTCGTTGTGAATAATGCTGCATCAGCATGTTGTCTTAGGATATACTCGAATTTGGTCATAATCGCCTCACACACATCCTTGTCAAGCTTATTAAGAGCTTGCAAGTGCTGGAGACCGGCAAAAGCTAGAGTGAGTTCTTTCGCTATGAGTACAGAGTTTTTACGCTTAACCTGCTTACCGAAAACGAGGTACTCAACGTGACATAGCTTATCGTAAATCATATACTCCAAACGAGTAGCCCAGTTTTCCTCATTTTGTGTGACTTCCAAGAGCCTTTCTGTAGTTTTGTAAACTTTTTTCAACCTAGTAGACGTAACTTTCATCTCATTGCTCTTTAAAGAGCCTCTATGCCTAGCTTTTAATTTCAAAGTTTCGACCAAAGCTAAATCCCTTTCAGCTTGTAGAAGCACAATCGTCCCGAACAGCTTGGTTTTGGTATCGTAATCTTCATGTCCAATCTTAGAATATTTCTCCTTGGAGGAGTACTTCTTAGTGTCTTTCGTTGTCAACCGACAATGGTGTCTCAATTTTTGCAATTTGCGGTTCAATTTTGCATGGTACTTTTCAAAATCCTCAGGAGTTTCTAGAAATTGACTGATGCGAATGCCATACGTAGCACCAAGTGGGGAATAGTGTGCCATAATGCTTAGATATATGCTAATTTTCAATTCAACAACTTACCATTCAAAATATCTAATTTGGCGAAATTGGCAACGAAAATTTTTTCAATTACGAATAAGATATGAGATCACATGCTCACTATCAAACATAACAAGATTATCATCAACAACAAGTTCAGTCTACTGTAAGTGACAAAAGCCATTACGTGCACATCGATATAGTTGCATCAACAAATCCGTGTTTAAAGTATAGATTGCTCGAAGATTGAAGACAGAAAGAATCAGTAATAAGGTCTAATTGTGCATTGGTGAGATGGGATCGACGTTGGTGTTCATATTTTCGATTTTGGGCATCTATGCCACGTTTCTGACGTGGTCTCTTGTTTACGAGCCATTGAATACAAGAGAATGGCCTAATTCGCAAAGTCGCTTTCAAAAACCATGCGTCGTGGCACTAGTGCAGGCGACGATTGCAATGGTCACAGGCCTCGTGTATATGCGCTGCAAACGTACGCAGTACAGTGCGAAAGAACTACTATGCGATAATTATAAGCAGCTGATGTTGATTTCGTTTACCCAGAGTACTTCTACTCCGTTGGCTACTTACGCTCTGCAGCATGTCGATTTCTTGACTTACATGCTAGCCAAAAGTTGTAAACTGATACCCATTCTCGCGGTAAGCCTTCTTATCTATCGCACTTCGGTTCCTCTCGATAAAAGAATCGTAGCAATAGTGGTGACTTTGGGAGTAATACTTTTCAACTTGGGATCAGGAAAACGCCAGGCCAAAGATTCTGAGCATAGTGTGGACTATTTGAAGGGCTTTTCAATGCTATCGTTAAGCTTGCTACTAGACGGATTTACGAACGCTACCCAAGATAAACTGCTTAAAAATAATAGAACGATGGGTAAAAACATCATCACTGGAGCACACTTAATGTTCGGCTTAAACTTATGCATAATTATTTGGAACGTCTTATTTCTGGTGCTGATAGATTCCGAGCAGGGACCCAGTGCCAAGTCGATGATAGCTATGGATCCCGAGATACTGGTTTATTTGTTGACTTACGCAGTCTGTGGCGCATTGGGCCAAATCTTCATTTTTTACACTCTGGAAAAGTATGGGTCTCTTGTTCTAGTCATGGTTACTGTGACAAGAAAGATGTTTTCGATGATACTGAGCATTGTAGTATATGGTCACAATGTCACGCTTATGCAACGGCTTGGCATACTGGTAGTATTTGCCGGAATATCTTCTGAAGCGATGCTAAAGAGGAGATCTTCCCAAAAAGATAAAAAAGATTAGGCAGAAAGTACCTACATGGACAAGAACTAAATTAATGCCGAGGAGGATTATTTGGAAACATTGAATTATGTTTATTGTCTCAGTTTTGTTTTACGCAGCTGCTTTTTTAATCTTACGTCTGGGGCATTCTATTTATGTCTACTATCTGGATTTTTGAATGACAATTATAGATATCCAACACTCAAAAATCTGTATATTAACTTAGATAAATAACCCGATCGTCTAATACGCCTCCAACCCAGAGCTCACGAGGGAGAGTCTGTTCTATCATCATTATCTTCCCTTGAAGAAAGAAGTGCCTGCTCAGAGGAATTAACATTAGATTTTAAAATCTTGTTTTTCATAGGCATTGAGCAAACAAGTGAAATAAATCTGCTTTGTTTAAGAAGTATGAGTACAAGGTTCCTTTAAATCAATTGAAATTTTGATCTGCCAATAGCACTACTGTCTATGCCGTTAATTATAACTCACTTCTTGACTTGACCACCTCCTGAGATAGGAGCCAATTGAGAAGGAAATGAGAGTAACTTTGAAAAAATCGATTACGCATCTGAAAAGCTTTCAAAAGTTATGCCATGTTTGCTTGTCAAGAGAGTGAGCTGAGGTTTCAGTATATAGATCGGCGGCTACCGTCCTAAGAGACAAGCGATTATGTCTTATCTGAAGGTCAGCATCGAGAAAGCCTCATCAACATTACCTTAGCAAAGCTTTACAAGGTCTACTTTTTTGGTGAAAGGGTATATATCTAACCCCATATTAGGAGGGATCCGTCAACAAGATTGTGACAAGCTCAGGGTTTCATTTTAGGCATATGATCTGACGATGGATATGGAAATCGGAGAGCAACGAAAAAGAACTTAGAGTATTCAGAAAGTCTCTATGAACTGCTGTTCCCATCAGAGAAATGTGAAAACTGATAGAGGACCAAATGTATTTGAGATTCTTTAATGAACATGACTATTCGACATTGAATAACTTTGATAGTGAAATGTCGAGACATGCATGGACGAGTAACGGCCTCGTCCGAGTTTCTTTCTTGGAAGGAGACAACACCTACTTGAATCAATTCACCCTTTCTACTGCCAGCGAACCCAATGAAAATGCAATTGAAGGAGGAGATAATGCTATCTCTAGAGCCCATAGTCTGCGCATCGTCGAAGACGGTTATATTATCAAGTTCGGCGACTTAAATACAGAAGACGAGAATGAGAACAGTGAGAACTGGGCCCACGTACCTATAAGATGACCAGACTATCCATTACTGCTGTGAGAGCGGCAAGACCAGACTTTACTACATTTTAGAGAGCACAGCCTGCAATAGCACGATAAAACTCTCCCAGCAGAGCTTCTGATAGAGTTTTTTCCTCTCTTAGTTGACGTCCAATCATAGACTTAGAACTCCTCTCTATGAACCGAATTACTCACCTTAGGAACTTATTCAGTGTAGCAGGCAATTTGTCGGGAAACAGCTAATTCCGCCCCACTGGAACTTTTTTTTTTTTTTTTTTTTTTTTTTGGATTTAAGACTGCCAAAACGGCATGGATGGTATCTAACAGGTGTTCCATATGTGTTAACTAAACAATTCCTAACTACTTTTTGAATAATTCAGCATGTCAAAGCAAATCGTAGCCGCATTGCAGGTTGGGACATCTCCAGATGGCACACAGGCTACCTTGAAAAAGATTATGTCGTACGAAACCAAGATAAGGGAATCTGGTGCCAAATTGGTCGTAATTCCAGAAGCCACTCTAGGTGGTTACCCTAAAGGGTCTACTTTTGGTACATACTTGGGATATCGTTTGCAATCTGGTCGAGAAGAGTTCGCTCGCTATTACTCTCAAGCAATTGAAGTCGGTTCCGGAGAGCAGTGCCAAGAAATCAATCAACTTTGCGAGCTTTCGAAGCGCACTGGAGCTTCTATTTGCTGCGGGTGCATCGAGCGTGATGGTTCCACCTTATACTGTACAATGGTGTTCATTGACCCTCATGCTGGGTATGTCGGTAAACATAGAAAGTTGATGCCCACTGCCACGGAAAGACTAATCTGGGGCCAAGGTGATGGTTCAACCTTGACAGTTGTAGATACAGCCGTGGGTAAAATTGGCGGTGCAATTTGTTGGGAGAATATGTTGCCTATGTTAAGACAGGCAATGTACGCCAAAGGTGTTCAAGTATGGTGTGCTCCTACGGTGGATCAGAGGCCAATTTGGAGGACCGTCATGCAAAACATCGCTTATGAAGGTCGTTTGTTTGTCGTGAGTGCTGTACAATTCATGCCTGATGCGACTACAATGGGATTTGGTGACGTAATTGATGAATCTACCGGCAAGAGACAACTTCCAGGCTGGCCTAGTAGTGACGACAATTGTATCAACGGTGGTAGTGTTATTGTCAACCCATACGGAGAAATTATAGCAGGGCCATTAATTGGCGAAGAAGGTCTCTTATCTGCAGAGATCGACACGCAAATGATCACCGAAGCACGTTATGATTTCGACCCCGTTGGCCACTACGCCAGAGGGGATGTATTTCAATTAACAGTGAACGAAAAACCTCAAAGTATTCAATTTACGAAATAAAACTTTTGAACGCTACATACAAAAATGTGTATTTAGTTAGGCCTTTTTACACTCTTCGAGCCTACTTCTCAAGTCAGCATCATATGCGTACAAATACAAACCTTTGACTCCTCTAGTCAATAGAACGTTTATGCTATTCATAATGATCTTATTCTTGACCTTATCCCCGTTCTTAATATTCTTCTTTTTGGTAAATCCTGCGCGATCGTCGTAAAGCTCATGCTTAAATACAATTGTGTCCGTCTCACGATCATATCCAATACTTCTTCCCAAAATCACACCAGCGTAATTTAGATCAAAACCTTGAACGGTGTAAACACTTCCAACTTCATCGATCGTATCTGGGCGTTCACTCCATGGAGTCTGATCACGAGGTGTATAGCGATCCCATCTCACTTTAAAGTTATCTCCACAAGTGACAAAATAGTCTTTACCATCAAGACGATAAGGAAAATCATAGGTGGCCAGCATCCTACATTGGCCGTGTTTCTGGTTGAGTTCTTTAAGCGCTGAGTACATGGCACCACAGTCATCCCATATTTTGAAGTCGAAAGTAGAGCGCTTTTCTGAGATTGATTTGGGAAATGGTAAGATTTTCCCGATAGTGCTCAATTGCTCAATCCAATTGAGCATATCTGGCTCGGCAACAACTCTGAACTGTTGCTTCAAAAAGCACCATTGTTTATTTTCTTTAGGCAATTGATTGTAGAAAGATGAAAGAGAAGATCCATCAGTTGTATCCTCCTCCCAATATGATCCCATTCTCAGTGATTGCTTATCATCATAAACAATGATCAGAACTTTTCCTAGCGCCATCAAGTCTTTGAGATGATTCTCACCATAGAACCTCTTAAATGCATCCTTGGAAGTGGAAAGCAAGTGCGCCTCATCGACAATAATGACATCAGCTTTAGCTCCCTGCTTCTGTAGACTGTTTATTAATGATGTTGGCCTTTCGAGAGAAGCCTTTGAAATATAAGGGAACGACTTGCTAATTCGATGGTAAAGCTTAAGCATCTCGGGGTGGTTCACAACCAAATAATTCCTAGTATCATGCAAAATGTCCTTCGAATTTTTATCTTGAATAGCCAAACGCTGTATTTCGTTGAACAGAGCATTCAAAACCACCGACTTGCCAGTTCCGGCATCTCCCTGAATAACAAACATTGATGGCTCATCGTTATAATTTTCTAATCTTTTCCTAACAAATTCCAAAATATTTTCTTTAAGATTCAGCTGCTCTTCCGATAGTTTGACATGAGACAATTTGTTGATTGCACTGTCACTTGAATTCAGCGAAATTTCGCCATGTGTTTTCATGCGCTTATAACCTCGAGTCATTAGTTTAAACCCTCGTCTAATGTATGCTGAACGCACAACAGACGCCAACATGTAGTCGCCATCATGTATTTATATAATTGGCTCATCGGCCTTAAGAAAAAGGAAAATTTTTCGACATTCACATCTTGATCCTCCTTGACTTTTATCTTTAATCGACGATATAATGAACTGGAAAAAACTGTCATTACCCGATGGGCATCCACCAGCCGCACTTACGGTAGGGCTTGTGATATTCTTGACTATCATATATGCATTGAACTTTGTTTTCGATTTGAATGACCATATTATTTTGAAGCCGGATGCGCTATTCAAGATTGATCGTATGTCCCATGATCACCATTGAAGGATACTTTTAAAAGTTTACTAACAGCTTACAAGTCAATCGGATATCTCTTTATCCGTTAGCTCATTTGTCACTCGTACATCTGGCGTTGAATGCATTTTCCCTTTTTGGACCCCTAACAATCTTTGAAAGAACTCACGGCACGGTACACACAGCTGTAATTTTGAATCTACTTGCTGTTACAACAGCAATCCCCTATTGTATTGTCGGTTACTGGCTGTTCCCTAACGTGAATGTAGCCGGGAGTAGTGGCTGGTGTTTCTCACTCTTTGCTTATTATGCTGTCAAAGAATCTGCCTCGCGTCCCAGCCAAAGGATTGTATCGACCTATTCTTTCCCTACTATTTACGTTCCTGTTTTAGTGCTACTTGTGGTTACGGTTATATTTCCTGGATCCAGCTTCTGGGGTCATCTTTTGGGAATGGGTATGGGATATGTGCTGGCATACAAAGAGAATATCTTTGACAAGATCGCACCCCCAAGAACATTGGTGATAAAGATTGAGACCAAGCTTGATCGCTTGATTAACTTCATTCCCTGGGGAGTAAAATATTATAGGGAGCAAGAGATCGACAGAACTTTGGCATACGATTCTGTCTTTTCTTCCGATAGTGTCCTTCCGCTTCATAACAACGATAGCTTCGAGGGTCAAGGTAGGGCATTAGGGTCATGAAAAAATGGTGCGACTTTGCCAAATCTTATTATGTACAGGTTGCTAAGGCAGGCTACTATTTACAGTTCTTGCTGCATGATATACTTCCTCAATAGATTTTTTCTAATGTTGCTCTTTAATGAAACTGGATCTTCCACACCATGACTTTTTAGAAACTCAGTGGATGCTTGTTCATCGTCCAAAAGCTCTTTTAAACGTATTTGAACGGAGTTTATTTTCGACTGTTGTGCTGACACTTCTTGTTCTAAAGCCAATACATCGAGCTGTAGCAACTGTTTGGTAGTTTCTGGGGTAAAGTTTTCAATGCCGTATCTAGCCTTGATTTCTGCAAGTGACTCTTGATCTTCCCCTTTTTCCAAAGCATTTTGAATTTTACGTATGTCGTTTAGTAAAGTACTATCATTACTTTCCAATGCACGCCTTCTGTTCAAGAATTCTCCTGTTTTCTTGGCCTCTTCTCTTGCGACGTCCACCTTGGCCTGGGATTCGAAGAGTGCGAATTGCTGACCCTTGTTCTTCAGTATTTCTGCGATACTAAAAAACTTGCGCTTTGATAATGGCCTCGTTGCTTCGATACGGACCAAGTCGCCCTCACGCGACACTTCTCCTTCGTCATGGACCAAATAGTCTTTTCTCAGAAATAGTTCCTTATTTATTTTTTTGTTAAAAACCTTCCTCTCAACACGAACCTTCACAGTTTTGGACATCTTTGCCTGGGATACAACCAGACCCACGAAGTTCTGACGGGCCATCCTTGCTTACAATTTGGATCGTTAATCCTACTAAATTGATCAAATTATTGAAAATTTTTTTAGTACTTAAAAAATCATGCTGAAGATATGAAAAATCCCCAATCACGTGATGGATCAATCGGAAGTCCCAATTGACCTTCAAGATACTGTTTCAATTGATTGAAAATATCTCCTTTTCGTTGCTTCTAAATTGTTCTCACTCTTTTGTATACATCTTTGTTCGAATCAATATTGCGGCCAACCTGTTTTAATATTTGCTTCAATTGACAGGGGAAAACTTATCTTTTCACTACTTGATCGAGAACAGTGAAGAAAGCATGGATCCGTATAGAAGCGGAAAACGTAGCTCAATATCGTTTGGAAGTTATCAGAGGCCTTCAATGAACTTTGGTCAGAACGGCTCCTCTTATTATACTCCGCGACAACTTTACTCTGCTCAGCAATCTCCGCAAAAAGCACACGCCATGGTTCCCTGCCATTACGAGGCTCACTTCCCACTGTTTGCGATTGATTGGAGTGAGGATGACTATGTGGTATTAGGTTCCTATAAGGAAGACGCGTTCAACAAGCTTCAAGTCATACATTCCAGTGATTTAATAAGTTGGGATAAAGTCAGTGAGGGAAACACCGTATTTCCGATTTCAAGAGTACAATGGTGCCCAGGCGGACTCTCACAGAGGCTTGCGACCTGTTCAGACTCCTTGAGGCTTTGGTCTTTTGCAGATTCTACATTACAAGAACAGGTTAATCTGTCTCTTTGCAGGTATAATAAAGGGACGGCAAACTCCATGAACACTTTGGGGCAACTGCCCCCCGTTTCATCTTTCCACTGGAATAGTATTGACCAAAACCTAATAATTTCGTGCTCTATAGACACGACCTGTACTGTATGGGATCTTCAATCTAGCAACTACGTGAAGACACAGTTAATTGCTCATGATAGCGAGGTTTTCGATGTCAAGTTCCTAACACAGTCTACCCAGCTTTTCGCTAGTTGCGGCGGAGACGGAAGCGTACGAGTCTTCGACCTACGTTGCCTAGCGCACAGCACAATAATTTATGAGCCCACCACGGCTTCTGCTACTACACGTGAAAACGGTGGTTCTTCATCAAATGCCCTACTAAGATTAGAACCCTCCCCTTTCGACCCCAATGTTGTAGCGACTTTCACACAGGATTCGAACGGAATAATTATACTAGACATGCGCTACCCTGGCTCGCCCATCCTGACTCTCGAAGGTCACATCAGCGCAGTTAACCAAATACAGTGGCACCCGTCAAGACGCAATGTGTTACTATCATGCAGTGACGACTGCCAGGTGCTCTACTGGGACTTGAACACCTGGCTCAGCTCCAGCGCTTCTGCGTCGACATCTTCAAAGTGGAACGCCAATAATGTGGTACATTCAGTAGATGTACCGCAACAGGCCTATACGGATGCAGCCTACGAAGTAAATAACATTATGTGGAGGCCTCAAGGCGACTGGTTTGGTTGTAATACGGGACGCCAGTTCCAGAGTGTTCGAGTGTGATAATCCTAGACAAATGTTTTGTGTACAACATAAAACCACTTTGCTTCAACAACTGCCTTAAGAAACCAGCGTTATAAAAACCTATTGTCGATATAATTGACAAATTACTATTATGCGCCGTATGTTACATTAATATAATTCAATCAATCAATATATATATATATATATATGTATACTATCTATCATTATTGGCGAGTGAAATGCCACGTGACTGCACGTGATAATTTTAGACGGAGTCAATAAACAAGTACATTTTCGACTCCTTCCCTTACAGCAGTCAATGTAAGCGAAGCAACGATGATAGCGACCAAAAGATACGCGAAAGAGGCCGCAATCCTGATTGTATAAATAGTTGATGGTGTGAAGGTGCCTCTCAATCATTATAATTTTCAGGAAGACCAAAGAAGATGCTTCGATCTAGACTGTTGGTAAACTCTAGGACTATATCCAGATCATTTCACAGCACATGCTGGGTTCGAAATGTGGCCAAAGTAGCCAATGTGTCTTCTGCGCAATACGGAAAGATATACAACGCTAAGATCGGGTCTTATGAACAAATTGATACGTTTCAAAGACGCCATTTGGGTCCAAATACCGAAAACGTGGGGAACATGTTGAAAACGCTTGGTTACGATGATCTCGATAAGTTCATTGATAATGTGATTCCACCTCAAGTTTTGAGTAAGCGTGCGTTAAAGTTGGAAGCTCCGGACAAGGGCTACACGGAACAGGAAATGCTAAACCATCTCCACGACGTCGCTAACAAGAATCACTGGAAGGTCAAAAACTTTATCGGGAAGGGGTATTATGGTACCATTTTACCACCAGTGATTCAAAGAAATCTATTGGAGTGCCCTGAGTGGTATACATCCTATACGCCTTATCAACCAGAGATTTCACAAGGTAGGTTAGAAGCAATGTTAAACTTCCAAACTGTTGTATCTGATCTAACAGGTTTGCCAGTCGCAAACTCATCCTTATTGGACGAAGGTACTGCTGCCGGTGAATCTATGCTTCTGTCTTTCAACGTTGCGAAAAGGAAGAGAACAAAGTTTGTTATTGACAAGAGATTACACCCTCAAACCAAATCTGTTCTAAAAACCAGGGCAGCACCATTTGGCATCGAGTTGGTGGAAATTGATACAAAGGATATTGAAGCTGCTAAATCCTTGCTTGCTGATAAACAAGTTTTTGGTGGTATGGTACAATATCCAGCTACTGACGGTTCCATCATCCCAGGAGATGACATGAAATCCCTTTCAGATACTTTGCATTCAAATAAAGCTTTATTTAGTGTCGCATCTGACTTGATGGCTCTGACATTATTGAAACCACCATCTGAATTTGGCGCCGATATTGTACTTGGTTCCTCTCAGAGGTTCGGTGTTCCTTTTGGATATGGTGGTCCACATGCCGCCTTTTTCGCTGTCGTTGACAAATTGAACAGAAAGATTCCGGGAAGAATTGTAGGTATCTCGAAGGATCGTTTGGGCAAGCCTGCTCTTCGTCTTGCTCTGCAAACAAGAGAACAACATATTAAACGTGACAAGGCGACTTCAAACATTTGCACAGCTCAAGCTTTACTGGCTAACATTGCCGGAAGTTATTGTGTTTATCATGGGCCCCAGGGATTAAAAAACATTGCAGGGAGAATATATGGCTTTACTAGTGTTTTAGCTGAAAAGATCAAGAAAGAATCCGCGCACTCATTAGAAAATGATACCTGGTTCGACACTTTAAGCATAAAATTAGCCGATGGTGTCACCTCCAATCAAATTCTAAAAGAGGCAACTGAAAAATACTCCATTAACTTATATGCTGAAAACGAAGGTACAGTATGTATTTCATTAGACGAAACCGTCAACAAAGAGGACTTGATCAGTTTGTGCAAACTGTTCGGAACTTCTACCGAATTACCCGAGAATCTACCATACTTCCCAAAAAACATGTCTCGTAAGGATTCGATTTTAAGCAGCGAAGTATTTAACAAACACCACTCCGAAACTGCTATGTTAAGATATCTCCACCGCTTGCAAAGCCGTGATATTTCATTGGCCAATTCGATGATTCCTTTAGGTTCCTGTACAATGAAGTTGAATGCTACTGTAGAGATGATGCCAATTACTTGGCCTCAATTTGCCAATATGCATCCATTCCAACCACCAGAACAAGCGGAGGGTTATCGCGAACTCATCGGCTCCTTAGAAAAGGATTTGGCTGATATTACTGGCTTCGATGATGTGTCTTTACAACCAAACTCTGGAGCTCAGGGTGAATACAGTGGGCTAAGAGTGATCAAGTCATACCTAGAGTCTAAGGGTGAGGGCCATCGCGACATCTGTTTGATTCCAGTCTCCGCTCATGGTACTAATCCTGCATCAGCTGCTATGTGTGGAATGAAAGTTGTACCCATTGACTGTCTAAGCGATGGGTCTTTGGATCTTGCGGATTTGAAAGCAAAAACTGAAAAGCACAAAGATAAACTTGCTGCCATAATGATCACATATCCTTCTACCTACGGTTTGTTTGGACCAAATGTCAAAGTTGCCATTGACATTGTTCATGAACATGGGGGACAAGTGTACTTGGATGGGGCTAACATGAATGCACAGGTAGGGCTCACTTCTCCAGGTGACCTAGGTGCAGATGTTTGTCATCTAAATCTACATAAGACGTTTTCCATTCCACATGGTGGTGGTGGTCCAGGTGTGGGTCCTATCTGTGTTAGATCACATTTGGCACCACATCTACCGGGCCATGATGTTGTTGAAATGATTACCGGTGTTGGCAGCTCCAAGAGCATCAGCTCTGTGTCTAGTGCACCATACGGAAGCGCCTCGATCTTACCAATTTCATATGCCTACATCAAAATGATGGGATCTCAAGGTTTGCCATTTTCTTCTGTTATTGCCATGCTAAACGCCAACTACATGATGAACAGATTGAAGTCGCACTACGATATCTTGTTCGTCAACGATAAGTCAGATATCAAGCACTGTGGTCACGAGTTCATCATTGATCTAAGAGCATTCAAAGCAAAGGGTGTAGAGGCGATTGATGTTGCCAAGCGTCTTCAGGACTATGGTTTCCATGCACCAACTTTGGCATTTCCAGTACCAGGCACCCTGATGGTCGAGCCAACCGAATCTGAGAATCTCGAAGAGCTCGACCGCTTTGTGGATGCTATGATTGCCATCAGACGCGAGGTGGATCTATGCATAGCTGGAGACTCCAGAGGTAACGTGCTTAAGAACGCTCCACACTCCCTAGAGGATCTAATCACTAGTCAAGACTGGCAAAGTAGAGGGTATACCAGAGAAGAGGCTGCCTACCCTCTCGGCTACCTCAAATACAACAAGTTCTGGCCTCCTGTATCTCGTTTAGACGACACTTACGGTGACCTTAACCTCATGTGTACTTGTCCTTCTGTCGAAGAGGTCGCTCAAGATACAACCGACGCCTAGTTAGATAATCATTAATATGTACCATAAGACATCCCTGCAGTAAACGTGCTTGGGAAAGTTTCCTACAGTTATTCGCAAAAGACAGAGTAAAATACTAAGTGGTTTCTTAGAGCAAGTAGTACTAGCTCCTGGAGATAGCATCTCGCAAATGACCTTTAAGTCACAAGGGCGTTTCCCTATTGTGGCTACTAGGCTTCATGCATTACACCCATCTCTAGTGGTTCCCACGACATCTTCTCCATTGTTGAGATCATAGCACGTGTTAGAAAAAAGTTTTGCCTTAGTTTTCTTGGCCTTCTTGGTATTCCCGACCGACATGTCTCACAGCTCTTTCACTGTGGCTCGATGAGCTGTGACAATTCTGGGGACCTACAGGAAAGGCAGGAGCAACAGGGTTGTCAGCGTCTCACAGTTATGGCCGACTAGAATAGAGTATATATTGGAGCGAAAAATAATGAAGAGTTGATTATTTCTTTCGAGAATGTAACTATTCTCATTTTATAGGATTAGCAAGGTAAAGTATGACTTCACTAGCGCAAGAATTGATAGTGGACCCTTGGAAGCGCCTTAAGTGGGGTTTTATTCCTGTGAGAAGAGAGGTTGAAGACTGGGAAGAATATGTGGATAAATCAGACGAAAGCAAGCTGTCAGACGAAAAGCAAGAGCCGGTAGCGGTAGTGAGCAGCGAATCTCAAGTTTCGAAGACTTCGGACATAAACGTCAAGAACAGCAGCACAGAGCCTTCTGAAATTACAGATTTGGAGTATAGAGACGAAGCCGGGCGGAAATGGTGGAGTTTCTTCAATGAGCAAGAATATCGTGTTCCAACGACACAGTCTAAAAAGAATAAATGGTGGCAATGGTTTGGCCCTGATGTTTCCACGAAGGAAAAGAAGTTATTGCTGAAATTGGATGTCTTGCTTGCATTTTATTCATGTGTCGCTTACTGGGTAAAATATCTTGATACTGTTAATTTGAATAATGCTTATGTGTCAGGAATGGAAGAAGAATTGAATTTCAAAGGGAATGACTTAGTGCACACACAAGTCATGTATACAGTTGGTAACATCATTTTTCAAATTCCATTTCTGTTTGTTTTGAACAAGATACCATTGAACTACCTCTTGCCTTCGCTAGATATTTGCTGGTCTTTGCTAACCGTGGGTGCAGCCAAAGTCAATTCTGTCCCACATTTGAAAGCTATCAGATTTTTTATTGGTGCTTTCGAAGCTCCATCGTATTTGGCATACCAGTACCTGTTCGGATGTTTTTACAAGCACGATGAGATGGTACGTCGTTCCGCCTTCTATTACTTGGGGCAATATGCTGGTATTCTTTCTTCCGGTGGTATTCAATCTGCCGTATATGCATCTCTTAATGGTGTTAATGGTCTTTCTGGTTGGAGATGGAATTTCATAATTGATGCCATTGTTTCGGTTGTGGTAGGTATAATTGGATTTTATGCTTTACCAGGAGATCCATACAACTGCTACTCCATTTTTTTGACTGACGATGAAATAAGATTGTCAAGGAAACGGTTGAGCCAGAATAATACTGAAAAGTCGGACTTCTCATCCAAAATTTTCGACATCGCAGTTTGGAAGAGGATAGTGTTCGATTGGAAGATTTATGTGCTAACTTTGTGGAATGTTTTCTGTTGGAATAATAACAATGGTTCTTCTGGTGCCTACTTACTATGGCTGAAATCATTGGGTAAATTCAGTGTCCCTGAACTGAACCGTTTAAGCATGGTAACTCCAGCGCTAGGTATG
Organism: Lachancea cidri; assembly: GCA_030569995.1. Taxonomy (NCBI): domain Eukaryota; kingdom Fungi; phylum Ascomycota; class Saccharomycetes; order Saccharomycetales; family Saccharomycetaceae; genus Lachancea; species Lachancea cidri. Next base: position 72,947 of record JAJLUF010000016.1, read on the forward strand.
ATTTTTTTGGTTCTGACTGGTTTATTTGCCGATAAGCTCCACTCGAGATGGGGTGCTATTTTAGCGACCCAAGTTTTCAATTTCATGGGAAATGTAATTCTTGCAGTGTGGAAAGTTCCTGAAGGTGCCAAATGGTACGCTTTCATGCTACAATATTTTGGTTGGGCAATGGCTCCAGTATTGTATTCTTGGCAAAATGATATTTGTCGTCGTGATGCACAAGCTAGATCTGTAACTTTGGTTATTATGAACATGCTTGCCCAGACCTCAACGGCTTTTATCTCAGTTTTGGTTTGGAAGACAGTAGAGGCCCCTCGTTACTTAAAAGGTTTCACTTGGACTGCGGTTGCTTCGTTCTGCTTATCGGTGTGGACTTTTGTCGTTCTATGGTTCTACAAGCGTGATGAGAAGAGAAATGCTAGAAAAAACGGAATTGTGTTGTTCAATTCTGCAACAGGTGAAAACTATCCACCAAAAGGCCATGTGGCGTAATTGATATATTAAGTTGTTTATGTTTTTGTTCCTTATTCTATTAAATAATAATTCGTAATAATTTGAAGGCTTTTTTTTTAGGATGTCTTGATTAGTTAGAAAGATTTCAAAAACAAATCCTGATTATGGAATATCTATAGGCTTTTCGATGTCACAAGTGTTCAAAATTGTTACGAATATGTTTATAGACTAGCCATCAGTTTTTCTTGTAGTTTCTAGACGGCCATTTTTTTCTCATTCTTTTCCCTCTTGTCGAGCTTCCGCGTTTGTGTGTGTTTATTGCCGTTGATTTAATTGATTTTGTAGGCTGCGATGGTGTCATTTGGGTTTCCCTAATCTGATTCAATATAGCTTCAGTTTGTTCCCTGGCATCCTGGCTATCTTGAAATACATCTCTCTGAAACCAAGGAGACACCGGGCCTGTCTGGCTAGGAACTTGGTTAGCAGTTGCGATATGCCTATTCTGTCTTAATTCAACCAGCGAGCTTTTGAAATACTTGAAATATCTCAATTGATTTTCAGTAAGGTTGGGTAAAGTTGAGAATTCAGATGCGGTGGTCGGCAAAAGGATTGCTGCCTTCCTTAAAGCGGATTCGGGAATAATGCTCATGAAGCTATTAAATCTCAATTCTCTGGCCGCATTATTAGCTATCTCTTTCAATTTCTGATAAGCATGAGTGACGTCCGCCTGCTGCTGAGTGGACAGAATATTGGTCTTGTCATTTAATATTATGGGCCGACTGTTTGATGCTGACGACTGAGGAACTGTTGTGGAATCGCCCCCCTCATAAACAAAACTGCGTAAATGTGCTCTTGCTGTGGTGAAGGGTACAACATTATTTTCGGTTTCATTTGAAGATATATTACTGTAGTTATTACCAGTGGCATGCCGCCTCATGTCATCAGAGTAACTTTTACTACTAGTTGTGACCACTGGTGGCACAGGCGAATTGCGAGAGGAAGCTTCGTTTGATGCAATGAACTGCATCTGAATCTTCGTTTTGTGGTTCAAAAGCTGGCCAGCTTTAGAGCCAATTTTAACGTAATTGGAAGCAAATCCGCGCCCAGTCATAACTGAGTATTCTTGCAAAACTTGGGTTGTCACCAAATGAAAGAAAATTCTCTCGATATCAGATTTGCTCATATTCTTCCCTTGACCATGAAACTCAAGCCTATCATGGCCCGATTGTACAATTTTGAAGTTTTTAGATCCTTTGTAGATATCTTGGCAATGTATCAATGTAACCTTTTCATCTTGCACAGATCTTACCAATTTAACGATTTCTAACGCTTCTGCAGTGATATCCCTGTCTTCCGTCACAGTATTTTGACTGTTCCGACAATTGTCACAGTTTTTTTGACAAAGTTCAGCTTTGAAGTTCTCATTAAAATATGATAATACCAGCTGCCTCCTACAATCCGTCGTGTTTTCACAATATTGCATTACCTGTTGTAGTTTTATGAGATGCTTTTCTTTGTTTTCTCTGTCAAGGTTTTTATCCTTCTGTATCATAGTCTGAATTGTTCTCACATCTCTGAAAGAGTAATACATAATACAATAAGAAAAACTCCCATCTCTACCTGCACGGCCGGTCTCCTGATAGTAGCCCTCTAGTGTACGAGGAACAGTGAGATGATAGACAAAGCGAACATCTGGTTTGTCTATCCCCATACCAAACGCTATGGTTGCGCATATCACCCTGATTTTATCAGACTGCCATGCCTGCTGTACTTGCATCCTTTCATCAGATTCCATTCCTGCATGATAATATGCGCAATTGACACCATTTTTTTGCATCAGCGATGCGGTTTGTTCACAGGAGTTTTTGGAATGACAATATATAATACCAGTTTGATTACGAAATCTTGATTTAATAGCTTCACACATCTCAAATGCAGCGTTTTTCCCCTTTTTCAATACCTGATAGAATAGATTTATTCTGTTAAAACTTTGTTTCAGTAGTACGGGGCTGTTTAATTGAAGATTGTGTACAATATCCATTCTTACCTGTTCACTAGCTGTTGCCGTCAACGCCATTACAGGAATATCGGGATATTCATTTTTGAAATACTTCAGCTCTTTGTAATCTGGTCTAAAGTCATGACCCCAGTTGGAGACGCAATGTGCTTCATCGACCACTATTCTTGCTAGTTTTTGATCTCTGTAAAGCTTTCCAATTGCTTTTTTACACTGCTCAGAAGCACTTATCATTTCAGGCGAAATATATATCAGGTCCAGCAAACCGTTAATGAACAGATTGAATACCTGCCGTCTCTGTTCAGCAGTTCCTTTGGAGCTGAACATGCAAGCTTTGATGTTTTTTGCAAGTAAATGTTCCACCTGGTCTTGCATCAGCGAGATCAAAGGAGAGATGACCAAAGTAGTTCCATTTGTTTTTCCAGAATTTACAATTGCTGGTAATTGATAGCATAATGATTTCCCACCACCTGTAGGCATTAAAACAAAAACATCTTTACCGTCTAATGTAGCATTTATCGCATCAAGTTGATTTGGGCGAAACTCTGGCAGCTTGAATACGGT